>BLYF01000166.1:76704-138661 GCA_014905255.1 Herpotrichia juniperi | reverse complement strand
GTGTCTGTGTTCCTAGGCTTTACTAAGCGTTTGGGTGAGCCCTGAGTCCCGCCTTTTCACCGAAGCGCGTGCTTATTTTGTCGCGTTCTTAAGATTTTTCAAGCGGCGAATGCTTCTATGCTATTTCCTTAGGCAAACAGAGCTCTCTATTTGTGCAGCTATCGACTTAACAACAACTACTCTCATGAAACGAGATACTCATTTATTCAAACGTATCGGGAATTGCAATTTCTACCTAAGTTGTTGGGTTATAGGCGGCAACGGCGCAGTAACTGTATGGCAGAACCCTGCCTAAAGATGTGTTAAAATCCTTACTTAACATAGCTTGAGCAATTTAGTTAATACAGCGATAGACAATCTTAATGTATTTATGATTAAAAAAGAAAATATGAGTTTATAGAAGACATATAATTCTGTGAAAACCACAAGCAGTATGCACATGCTTAAACGTTCAAGTAGCTTTTGGTGTTGTTAATATCATCAGACTACTATTCATATTTTAGTCAGTTTCATAAGGGCCAAAAGCTTCTCTGAGCTCAAAGCCGTTGTTATAATTACAATGTTTTTACAGCAAGATACTTGCAGATAGTTGAAAACTAAAGTGAACACACACACACAAGATAGAATGTCAGATTAGAGCAGCATGATAGAACACAATGAAATACCAAGCTGAGCATTGAGTTACTTGTTGGTTCTCACTTACGAAGAGTGGTTGAAAGTTTGAGGAAATTGGAAGCATAGGGAAAAATAGCCGACGTTGGCATTGGACTAAAATAGGGCGGAAAATGAGGACTGAAGTTTGGGAGACTTGACTCGATTCGTCATAGCGTCTCTCTTGCGACAACCCAAGTTGCTCCCACCGTTTTCACTAAGTATAATTCGCCCTAATTTCATTGTGGAAGAGAGACTTGGGATGCATCCAAACACTTATAGAGCTCAGGTTGAGTAGATTTGAGGAAGAGGCGAAGGAGAGTGGTGAGCTGCGGTTCTGCTTGCTTTTCACTCCCAGCCTTAATTCTGGTTCCCGTTAGCACGAATACTTGGGCACATAAAAGCTCACCTACAGATATCGATGCGCTAGAACCCCATAATCAGTCTACGAGCACCAACAGCAACACAGAGCCTCCAAGAGGAACAGGCATACGCCGTGAAGCAGTTACAGCCAACACTGTCAATTTCCTCGTGAGCAACATCTCCAATCATAGCAATGCAACACAATTTTAATGGCAGCTTAATGAAACTGGTATTTAAGCATCCAGTGCTTATCAGTAGTCTGTATCCTCTCGACTCACTAATGAGTTGCGTGTATGCATCTACGAGTAACTTCTACTTCGATCACACAACTATAACACATGACCTAGTCGCTTCCAAGACCATTGGCATGTAGACCTCGATCAGGACGGTAGTGACACCGGCGTTCATGTTGCTATCCTCCGTACCTCAAAGCAGATTCTCGCCGAGGCCGTCGATGTCCTTTACTTAAAGAATCTATTTCTTCTGCTGTCAGGAAACTCATCTGCAGATACATGGTCATAGAGTTCGAAGTTCATATCCACGAAGTTTTGAGCCACCTTGAGGTTTAGGACGTTGTAGCACCCGAGAAGTCGGTGTTGGGAAACCAGGATGTTTGGAGGCAGTCGCCTGTGCCGGAGCAGAGTTTTGTATCCCAGTTGGCGAGAGATGTAGTTATGAGGGTTGTGAGGGTTGTGAGGGTTGTGAGAGTTAAGGTGGTTATGAGGGAGATGGAACAGAAAGAGGCTGTGGAAAGTGAAGAAAAGTGAAGTTTTGTGACACAGACCGGTTTGATGTAGACGCTCCAAGTCGTGTGAGGTAGTATGAGAAGCGCAAATGGAGGGTTTCTTTTCCGTGCTTACTATGACTGTCACCGCTGTGAGATATGGGCTGATTCGATATTGATTAACCCCAACCTTTCTAAGGCTGATACCGAAGACCTGTTTCGGTCGTCCGGACTTCTTAGGGATGAAAGACTAGCTTTACCCAAGTGACAGTGGCACAACTTCTAAGTTTCCGTAACATGATTTTCGCCATCAAGGTCGGTCTTGAGTACCGAACCAGGTACGTCCTATTCACACAAATTCCTGTTTCAAATATCAAACGAACTCTAATTGGGCGATGTGTTGCTCAGATGAGGATTGTAGCCACAACCTTCCGTTCTTCGTTCATTCTCGGATTTCTAAATCTGGGGTGTAGTATTGGATCGTATCCACGCTGTGGTCAAAATATCGAGGTACATCACCCTTGGCATTTTATCGCCCTCACTTCGAAGCACATAGGAATGATGCAAGTTGCTAACTTGTAGTTGAGAAGAGTTTCTGCCTCCCAGTTTAGACGAGTGGAGGCCCATATACCAGAGAGTTGTGACGGAATCTTGAGCCTTCGAGCAACTGGGTGCTTCATATATACAAAGAGAACTGTCATGAGATGTGAACGAGTTAGAAGTTGGAGAAGAAGAGACATGGTATAGTGAGGTGGTAAAATTACCACTTTGGCTACCTGGCGGTAATTTACAGTTGACATTGCTTGGCTATGGAGCAGATTGAACGGAAGAGTGAAGATATACTCAAGGAGTGTGTAAAATAAATGATAAATGGGATACGTAGAATAATTATGACTTGGTTGAAATGGAAGCAAAGGGACACGGCGAGGTAGGCACATGTGTAATAAGCCTCAGAGATCCAGTGGGTCTCAAGCTCGCCGGCTTCGCCGCATTTTGCAAACCAAATTTGTAAGCTTCTGTAGGGTTGTTTGCACGTGGAAGTGTGTCTCGACCCAAGGTTTTGTTCCTTGATGTTGAAGTATGGTGTTGAGGATCAAGAGTCCAAAGGCAAGGTCCAGGGATGCCCCACGATGAGTGCACGAGCCACCCTTGCGCCTCCTAATTTAGGCACTGCAGTGAATGTTCCCCGCACTGTTTGGAGCATCTGCTCAAAGAATATCTGTGTGAGATCTTTGTGTAACACGTGTCTCGCGACACTCACAAGTCCGTCTAGGACATGTCTTTTTGCGCACGCGATGTTTTGCGGCCACGCGAGCAATGACGTTGCACCTGGACGAGTTCCATCCCAACCTCCGGCCGCGCTCACCAACCCTCATACCCTTGCACTCTCCCCGTTCTCGCGCCTGCATCCCATCCCATCCCAACTCATCCCACGAAACAGCCGGACTATACCGATGTTTGCAATCCATATAATGCGCCACAGTGATATTCTGCCGCCAGCACCCGGCTCCGAACGCCGCCGCCGTTAGTTCATGTTTCTCACACCTCGAACATATGCCCTTGCACAAACACCCGACGTGGGCTGCAGAGAAGCTAGACCATCATACTTCCTCATAACACCTTCTCGAAGGGAGTTAATAGCCGAGGAACAGCGCGCTCGTAGGATGCTTCTGCTGCACCAGAATGGGAGCGTGAAGGTGGGACAGGTTGTGAGGTGAGCAGACGCAAAGCGTGATATCCTTTAGCTCAACAAATCACTGACTTTAAAGTAGATATACCCTCACTTACACACCATCCGAAGATCGTATACTACCCGCACCCGCCGTTCTCCACGTCAAGATCAGAAACTCTTCTGCCCTACCTCTGCGCGCCGCATATCTACACGGACCGTATACCCTCCACGTCGCCGCTTATCCTTCCACCTTCAATCCGAACAAGAAAGTTGAATCACCTAAAAAAGAAGGCGTGCCTGAGTTTGAGCCAAATGTCAAGGCGGGGGGTTCTTGGACTGCTAGATTGATCGTCCCAGAGCACATTAGGGAGATAGGAGAAAGTAGAGCAGCATCAAACGCGTCTGGAAGTGCGACTTGGATAATCGAAATTGCTTCACAGGTCATATTCTCCAATTCTGCCACTGTGAGCTATGAGCTGCTTGTTGCCCGGGACGAGAGGTCGCTGGATCTAGGATTCACGGCCATCACCGGAAATACGCACGGATCGCCAGGGCAAGTGCAGGACCACCGCCAGGGTAATCATTCACGCACTGGAAGCAATGCCGCGTCGCCAAAGGGAGTATACTCGAAGGCTGTCAAATTGGTCGTGGACGACACAACTAGTCTATGGAACAAACCACCACTACCAGAATGGAACAACGACCAAATAACGTCTCAAAAGCCACAAGACATGCCTATGGATAACCCCGAAAGGAAGCGAAAACAAAAGAAAATTCACCTAGTAATATTAACCCACGGATTGCACAGCAATCTTGGAGCAGATATGCTATACTTGAAAGAGAGCATCGACGCAACCGCCAAACAAGCTCGAGTAGACCGAAGAAAACGAAGACAAGAACAAAGTCAGTCGAAACGAAAAGATGTTGACAAAGAGGGGAACCAAAAAGACGTTTCCACAGCTCCCTTATCAGGTGGCCAAGAAAGTATTTCTGCAGAGGATGAAGACGATGACGAAGAAGATGTGATTGTTCGAGGGTTTGACGGCAACGTGATACGCACGGAGCGTGGTATTCAATATCTTGGAAAGCGGATGGCCAAGTATATTCTCGAAATGACGTATCCTGATCAACCTTTCCTTCCAATAAAGAAGTCTGTGGGGAAGAAGCTATCAGCCACACTCACGCCAACGAAGGACAAACAAGAAGAGGGCATTCCAGCGCATCCCGGTAGTACCGTCCTTGAGCATCACAGCCATGAGTCGGCACGGGCCTTCAAGTACACGAGTGTTAGCTTCGTTGGTCATTCTCTTGGAGGTCTCGTTCAAACGTATGCTATTGCGTACATCCACAAACACTCTCCACATTTCTTCGAACTTATCAAGCCGATCAACTTCATTGCTATGGCTTCGCCTTTCTTAGGACTGAGCAACGAGAATCCAATGTACATCAAGTTTGCATTGGATTTTGGACTGGTGGGGCGAACTGGTCAAGATTTAGGTCTTACATGGAGAGCCCCTACATTGGCCAAAAGCGGATGGTCTGCTATGGTCAGTGGACTCGGGGCTCAGTCTCAACAGCAAGGGAAGCAGGATGACCCTGGAGCTAAGCCCTTATTGCGAATCCTTCCTACAGGTCCGGCCCATCTGGTACTACGAATGTTCCGGAACCGGACGGTCTACTCTAATGTTGTCAATGATGGTATTGTGCCGCTTCGTACTAGCTGTTTGCTATTCCTTGACTGGAGAGGGCTAGGCAAAGTGGAGAAGGCTAGAAGAGAAAACGGCCTTATTGGGACGGTTGCTGGCTGGGGATGGGGTCAATTGACTGGCCAAAGTACATCGCCAAACCCATCAAGAGTTACATTCTCGGAAAACGAGGCTGACGGCCTTGAGTCACCGCCGCTCAGTGATGCCAGTGCGGTTCCCCAGCCTGGTGTAGATGATACAAACCAGGATGACGAGGCTCGAGCAGCTGCGGAGCCAAGTGCGAATCAATTTCTGGACGGTCAGAAGCGTGGTTCTGATGGACAACCAGTCTCCCCAAACGCGCACCAATCAACCAATACCTTATCGACTCTCTGGAACTACATTCGTCCTTCGGGTAAGCATACAGCTAAAGACAGGAAGATGTTCAGGCGAAGTCAAACTGTTATGAACGAGCAAATGGAAGCCAACAGTGACTCTGAAGCTGGCGCTGCAACGGGAGAGCCGGAGCAGCACAGGAAGAGGCCCAAGGCAACCCGTGGCGACTCTCAGCTCAATGACCCTTCTAATATGTCAGCTCCTCCGAAAACGACTATCTTTGAATCTGCTGGGGACTTACTAAGCCCTCCAGTTCCTCCTACCTCGTGGATCACTGACCCATCGATGCGTGCACGCACCATCTTCCATGACCGTGTATATCACCCTGAGGACATACCACCACCGCCTGTCAAGCGAAGGCCATACGGCCGCTCCTTCTCAAGCGAAAACAGTAACTTGTCCCAATCTTCAGATCAAAGTGCTGAGGAGGGTGGGTTACGTGTTGAAGAAAAGATTGCTCGTGCTTACCATAAGGACTTATCTTGGCGAAAAGTATTGGTCCGCCTCGAACCTGATGCACACAATAACATCGTCGTTCGTCGAATGTTCGCCAACGCATACGGATGGCCAGTCATTAAGCACTTGTGCGATACACACTTCGCAGATACATATGCAGCTACCACACGCGACGAACAGGAGCCTGCCAACGATCGAGCAAAGGGGGTTGATGTCCCAGTGAGGGAAGATGGAGAGCATGTAAAGGGACAGAATAGCATACATCCACCAATCGAGCGTACAGAGAGCGAACTTAGAGAGGTCGCCGACGAACTTGCGCCGCTCAAGAGACGCCCCCAGCATCACCAGCGGGCGAACACCGCCGACTCGACGCGAAGCAGAGACTCGGTCTATTGGGATGATTCATACTTTGACGGAACCTCGGACGAGGATGATGAGCATGACGAACGCAGTGCTATTCAGAAGTTCCTACAGAATCCGCCGCCTAAAATCACAGTCAACTCAAACACAACGCCTAAGACGCCAGAAGGGACAGGTACGAGCGAGGCTGATATCGCCGCCTTTCTCTCAGGGTCTCCACTTGAGGTTCATCGAGGCATCGGCGTATCACCTAAGAGAGCTCCAAAGGCTAGGCGTGAACCTGAGTCGCTTGAGCCTATGGGTGGCACTGTGCTTGGAACAGACCGACAGACGGAGAGCCCTCCTCAAACACCAGTAGCGAACACCAGTGGTGTCGGGATTTGGCTGGTCGGCTCACCAACATCTCCACAAGAGACTCGCGCAAGAAGTGGAAGTGGCAGCGGAGGCGTTGCAGAACAGGTTGCACGCTTGAGCGTGCTGAAGGATGCAGATACAAACATAGGAGGAGACACTTGAAGTTGAAGGCATAATTAGTATATAATGACGTATCGTGGGTCTGGATTTGGGTATTGGTACTAGTACAGTATGAATGGTGAATACCCTATAGTATATGTATGTGTAGGTTTTCAACTCTTTTTGTTCCTTTCGTCTCGTCCATGTTGTTGCCGTTGTGTGCTGTTATTATATGCACGGAACTGCATTTTCCACATTATTAGGTGCGACTTCCTCCCCTCTTTTGGTTTCCTATCCACACGTCCTGATGCTCCGTAGTGTTTGGTGTTTGACCAACGTCCTGCGTTTGCAGACCTTGGCAGCGACTCTAGTCACAGCTTCGTAGCTTCATAGCTTCTCGTTACTCACCATCGTTTTTCACCGCATAGCGTCATTCACTCAATTTCACCACGCTCATTTCCACAACTTATTCTCTTCACGATAGCTCGTGCCTTCCCTAACTCCACGGACCAGCAGCACGACAACTCAGTCACCTCAGTTTCACAGCATCTTGTTGCTTACAGTTTCATTCGCTGTGTGTATACATGGGCATTGGGCTGCCGCTCTCTGTATCCACGAACCAATTTGCCGCGCTCGTTTCAAAGGTCGACCTTTTTCATCTACGCCCACTCGCACCTTCCCCACATCCACACAGCAGCAGAGTCACCTCAAAATGGCTGAAGACGACTCTCCAGTTTCGACCGCATCAGGCCCGCTGAGCCAGTCAAGCCTGAAGTTCCAGCCCGCAATCTGGATGGCCGGTCGACGCCGTCGCTATGCCGCCCGCCACGAACGCTCCATCTCTGGAGGACTCCCACGTAGCGCTACCACGCCCGTTCTGTACTCGGGTGTAGGATTGGCCGGAGGTATGGCCATGAGCCCTGCATACGTGGCATGTACTCAGCCAGAGGCTGCCCCTCCAACAAAGACGAAGTCCACATCCGCCTCCATCTCTCCTGCTTCGACTATCGATTTTCGCGATGCTCGTACCGAAGGTCGTATAGAAGGTCGAAATAAGAGGAATATTCTTGAGGCTATGAAGTTAAAGGAGCGTTCACATTTCCACGAACCAGTAGTCACGTCCCCCCTTCCTCTCAAACCCCTCACACCCAAGGTTGCTAGAGTACTCGGGCTCCCACTTGGGGATGGCAACGACGACCCCAGTGAGTGCACGACCGAGGAAATCACTGATAGTGAAGGCGAGGTTGTGCAGGTGCGACGGAAGATCCACAGGAAGTCATCCCTCCAGTGGCTAAGCTCCAACAAAATCCCCACGGAGAAGCAGACCAAGTACAAGGAAGAAGACATGGACGAGTTTGGCATGCCCATCACAGCTTCCACGCCAGGATTTCTGAAGAAGATTGATTGGAAGGGCTCTAGTAAGAAAGCAAAGCATATGCTGGACCTCATGCAACCAATTGCGATGAGCTCCAAGCAAAGCCTGTCGCTAAGTACATTGTCCCGTCCGAGCCACGAAGACCGTCATGATACCGAAATTGGATACAACAGTGACAGCGACGCGATCGCTCCTCGCAGGGTCGCGCCGCGACTAATCCCTGTACAGAAACGCAGGTCTCGCATCCAAAAGAAGCACCCCAAATCCCTGGAGAGGATGTCTCCTATTACGGAGGCTTCGCTTAATGAGGACGGGTATGTCGTTGATGGCGACCAGGATAGTACAGCGCTCGAAGCTATCTCTGAGGACGAGCAGCCGACGTATGCCTTGAAGGAAGACGACCTCTTCCCAAATGAGGATGAGCAAACGACTCATGCCCTTCATCTCTCACTAAACCAGGATACGGAGAACGACAGTAAGGAGGAGCTCGAAGACATGGCTCCGACCTCAGAACTGCTACGCCGAGAGACGACCAAGTTGCAAGGGATTCGATGCCCTGGAACCATCAATGTTAAAAGCCCACTGCAGTATCTAGAGAGCATGTATTTGGACAATATGGAGGAGAAGAATACCATGGATTTTGAAAACGAATGGCTTTACCAGTCAAACATGAGCATGAAACGAGAGCTAAGAAATATCAAGGCACGCAACCTGTCCCAGGGTTTGCCTCATCACAAGTCCTTTCATGGTCATGCAGAGAATGGTCTTCATGATTACGAGTCAGAGGAAGAATGCAATAGCCATATTTGCAGTGATACTGAGGACATCCTCCCCGACAAGGAGCCAGGGATTCTGAAGGCGCCGTATATGACATTTACGCGTGTCACACCGGGCATGGTCAAGCTTGTTGACATACCGCCTAGGAAGTCGACAGGCATTGTTGATCCGGGTGAACAGTCGTCTGGAAAAGTCAAGTCGCCCGTATCCCACAAGCGAGGTGGTCCTGTACTCATGGGGAATGTAAGTATTCGAGAGCTGTTCAAGAATTATAAAGATGCTAACCCCAAGCGGCCCAACACCACGCTGGCTCGAAACTTTCCAGATGCCTTCATGGATCAACCGAAGGTGCGCCTCCCCAGGAGAAAATCACACGGCCAACCTCAGGGCTGGGTCAGTGATTATGATCATGCTGGCATACCATCCTTCCCCAAGCGCGTCGACCCCGTAGTCCTAGCTGAGCAAGAAAAACCTCCCGCCCCGCTACCAAAGGATACACCCACCCCTTCTCTGCTGCAAAAGCGCACTCGCCCCGTTCTACGCTATAAGCACCGGTGTGTTTATGACGGACACATCTTTCACAAGTACAGCCTCAGGCATACTCCCGACAACATCAATATCAACGATTTAGAGGTCCGCCCGTACTTCCAGACTCAAACCGGAGTTAAGCAAGACATCAATATTCCCATCCGCTGCCAGAAGTGTAAATTTGGTATTATTGATGAGCTGTGGCAATGCAGTGTCCCGGCCTGTGGACTTGCCGTTTGCAAGCACTGTGCTATAGCGATGGAGGTGGAGTGGCAGGAGAGAGCTGTTGAGGGGTGGAAGCAGAAGTGAAAGAAATGAGCATGATGAGATGAGGCTGATGAAAGATCTATGATGAGCTTTCTTGATAGAAGGGTGAAAACGTACAGTATATAAATACTCCCTCCTCTATCCTAACTCTTATCTAACACCAAAGCTTAGAAAACTGTACGAGCACCCACCACAACAAAAAAACCTTCAGAAGCACCACGACGAAAGAACTAGTTTCTGGGCTTTGCTGCCTCCGATTATTCAGAAAACGGCGAAATATGGATTTATGGCAGCATAGCAAGCGATGCGGCGAGATCATAGTGATACCCCACATTGTAATAATGAATTCTGGGATCGTCACGTCTGGCGAGAGGTATACTTACCAGGAAGGCCATTTGAAATTTCTTGTTCTTCCATCCATAAGTATAGGCTGGTGCAATATTTGGCAGCTAGTCCTGTTGGTAGGAAGCATCATACATGAGTTAGGTCTAGCTTTAAAGTGGGTGTAATGTGTTTATGCTTTCGTCACATGTGCGTCATGTGTGTCTTACCAACTCTGCTTCCTTCTTACTGGCCCTCAAAGGCCTTGACTGAAGGTTTCTCTTGCTATGATTGAGGCGATTCGATCTCTGTCGTACATAGAAGTGCACTGTTATCGGGATTGCACGTTGCGAAGTAGCTATACGAAAATATATTATGGAGCTATAATCGATGTAAGTGAATGTAGGGGTAACATGTTAAGATATTCGGATTGTTATAGAAGCACGGATTGATGTTATAATCCCTTGTAACTGCTTTCTGTCATAAATCTTGCCAGAACTGGAGAAGTGAGTCCCGGCCAAACTTGTCAAGCACATTTCATTTCGGAGACCGTGCTGACGTGGAACAAGTAGATAGTCCTTTTGATGTTTTACAAGAAATCTAATAATTCAAGGGGCCTTCGCTTGTAGGACACGCTTACTTTGCAAGTCCAGAGACTCGGCCAGATACGTTTCCATCTATCTTTTTACGTTTTCCGTCCCCTCCACGGCTAAGTTATCATGTGGACCTTTTCGCTTCTGCCCTAGACCGGAGGTCCCCTTATCAAAACTTAGATACTGCCTCACTCCTTCACGAAGAAAACCCGTGTTCTTCTTCCCAATGGAAATGAAACGAAAGAACAGGTCATTCCTGAACTCTGGACAATGGTTCCAGAGTTCGTCCCATTCATGTTTCCTCTCCACCTTGTTGTCCACAATATCGAGCTCGTGGTCCCAGTACCACGCGACATTGTTGAGGAAGTAGCGGTACAGATTGGACTTGGAGTGTGTGAGAGTGCACACTAGCGCGATAACAGCAGGGGTGATGCTGTAATACTCCTGCTGGGGTCCTAGCGCTTTCTTCCATCCCAACTTGGGAGTGTAAGTCTCAAATATCTCTTTCATGCAGTAGTTGGAGAAGGCGGCTGCGCCGATCTTATCGCCGAAGACCCATGCTTTGATAGCTGGATGTACGGGAAGTGGACCATGTTTGTCGTCCACGGTGAACTTGTCAATGTAGAGCCATTGGAAAAATAGTCGGAATGCTTCTGGATCGTCCTCGGGTAGTGTGATTTTATTCTCAAATTTCTCTCGGAAGGACTGCTCGAATGCGGCGCGGAAGAACGAGGAGCGGTGACATAGGAGTGCTCTGGGGACGAACCATGTTGTCTGAGGTCTTGGATCACTGCTGCTAGATGCAGCTGGAGTCGGGCCACCGACGACAATCTCGACCATGGGACCTTCGAGTCTAGCAATTCGTCAATGACGAGATATTAACCAGAGCGTACAGTACTTACAAGTGCAATAGGCTCTCGCTAGCAATCAACATAGTGATTGGCTCTCCGCTTAAGTTTGATGTCAATGGCTAAGGACCGAGGACTGCGGTATGCGAGTAGGTGATGTGATGAAGTCAAACCGTCCAACGGCCCGGTGAAGGTGAAGACCAAAGTATACTTTGTGTATAAGTAACTTATCTCAACTTCAAATGCAGCACTTGTTAGGTTCTCAATCTATCAGCAGCTGTGTTCAATTGGTTGGCATAGTCGGAAAGCGCTAAGCGCCGTGACATATAAGTCCCAAAGTTGCGTGATAAAGATTCCTTTGGGATTAAAAACAGAACAGACAGAAGGTGAAGAGCAGGAGCAAAATAATAGAATCCACAAATAAAAGTGGGGGGTGAAGGTAGATTGTTGGACAGTTGCAGAGGTAGGCTGAAGAGAAGCACAAAAGTAAACGCGCTATCACGTGGCAACATCTGGGCGTCATTGGCTCACTGCAGTTATTCAGAGGTTAAGGCAGTTATTAATACCTGGAATGCCAATGAAAGCCTTGAAAAGAAAAAAGAATTTATCAAACTCCACTGAATCTACTGAGAGGAGGTATGCTCCTTTCACGCTCTTGAATTCGGAGTTCCAGGGTAGGGTTAACAGCTTTAGAATTGTATCCAATAGCCAAAATTCTCAACGTAGTTCTAACATTGATTCAAGAGTCTACTTTTAGTCTCCTTTCCTCACATGCTCGCCTTCCCCCTACTCTCAAACGGCAGCACCAACACCAACACCCCACTCACCACAAACAGCGCCCCACTAACATAAACCGGCGCACTCGTCTGCAAGTTCGCAAACATAGCAATGACCGGCGCCATAATGCCAAACACCCTATTCGCAGATGCGGTAATCGCATTCCCGGTTCCTCGATCCTTGGTTGGGAATATTTCCGGAGTGTACGAATAAAGTACAGCATACATGATGTTCGACATGAAATTATATGCGCAGTTCCAGCCCAGCAGCGCTTCAGAGGTCAAAGCCGTAGTTGAACAGAACAGAAAGACGCCCGTTAGAATGGTGGAGAGGGAGAGGGTTCCTTTGCGGCCGAGGCGAGGATATTCGACGAGGAAGCCGCCGAGGAGACAGCCAGGAATCCCGAGAACGGCGATTATGAGCGAATTGCGGTAAGTGAGGTATGTGCTGCCGTCGCCAAAGTCGGCGCCGCGGGTTGCTTGGATGAAGGGGAGGAAGGCATTGTAGAGGGGGAAGCCGAGGCCGATGAAAGCCCAGATGAGCGTGATGAGGCTGGTGCTGAATGCGAGTTTCCTGGTCGCGAAAAGTGCTTTGACGTGTGAGGTGTTGATCTTCTGCAGATTCCGCTTAATAGCTGCCTGGGCGTGGGATTGCGGTACCAGTGTCGAGGGACCGGCTAGCTGATCGCAGAGTTGGAGGTCTTCGAGTGTGAGATTTGATGTCTTTCCATTGCGGCGAGCAACCTCATGCACAATCTTGACAGCCTCGGCGTCCTGCCCTTTGCCCATTAGGAATTTAGGGGATTCGTAGATGGTGAAGCAGACGAAGCGCAGGAAGAACATGAGCATGGCTACGCCGCCCATGGCTAGTAGGAAGTATCGCCAGCCCATATTTTTGCTTTTTGTGCAGTTTGTGTCTGTTTGCTGGCACGTCAAGTTCCCAAGAAGTGGCCATGCTATCAGGGTCGCAAACACTTGTGCCAATGCCCAGTCGATCGATAGAACCGTCAGAAGATACTGGTGGCTACCTGGCAAGAACTCGAGGAAAATGGCACTGTCGACGGGCAGATTACCTCCCACTCCAATAGACCATAAAGCAGCGAAGGTCCCTATGGCCGCGAAGTTTGGGGATCCAGCAGCTATCAGGCCGAAGACAGCGGTTACTCCAATGGTGAGATTGAAAGCCCATCGTCGTCCGAAGATATCGCATCCGAAGCCCCAGAATATGGCACCAACAAGAAGTCCGATATTTTGGGCCAGGGTGAGAAAAGGAGCGCGGTTCGGGTGAAATTCGTTCTTGACGGGCGTGAAGATCAATGATGTGACGATAGGCCAGAGGTTATCTGATGCCCATCCGAAGCCAATGACAATAAAGAGCTAGAAAGCGTACTATTAGCTATGATCATCATCATGCAGGCTTTGTGTTTAGGAAAAGTCGGTCGCGTGGACAGACGTAGCCGTGTGAAGATATCTTGTGGAGATGAGAAACAAGGTTGATGATATGGAACTGACCTGCCACTGATACTTGCCCATCCCAATATCCTGGATTGCCTTATTGAGAACCTTTGCTTTGGCCTCGTAGACAGGATCAAGAGATCCTTCTTCGAGAACAGCAGTTGGAGCTTCCGCGACCAACGGAATCTCATGAGCTCGAGCTTCATTCCTATCGTGCTTGTGGTCCGATTCGAACTTTTGAGAAGATGGCGGGGATTCGGCCATGTTGTGCAAAGCTCAAATGGGGGTGGATGAACAATTGGACAAAGGTGGTCGATTGTACAAGCGGAAGTCTCCAGAGAAGATGAACGAAGCTCAAAAAGTCTCCGACACATTTCGCGCAATGCGCGACCAGGAAATATAGCTACAGCTTGGGCTCACGTGCATGGATATGATGGATGCAGCCGAAGCGTTGGAACTGCCTTTATCAGCTAGACGTCAAGGACGAAGGATAGCGCAATCGGCATTGGTGCTGTCGTGCTGCATATATACGAGACACGGCGCATATTCATTCGATCAGTCCGTGGGGTGTGATAGCAGCACTGGGTAGCTGTCTGCACCCGCACGTCATATATCAACACCCACGGCTCGTTGTGGGTCTCTCTCAAAAGCGTCCCCGCAAGCCCTACAATTGCATTAGCGAACAACGGGGAATGATCAAGCATCGTCAACGTGAATACGTGCTGGTTGACCGCAGAAACATGTTCGCGGACTTGGTGCAAAGTGATCGACAAGTAGCCATGTTGGACTAAGGCGGGATGGACGGGATCGGCGGGGCTAGTAAGCTCGGCTAGGGATCTCTGATGCCGTAACAGCACCTGACGCACACGAGAAGCACAGGATACAAGTACCGCATTCGGCACCTGGTACAAGGAAGTAGCTGTTGGTGGCAGATGGTGCTCGAATTAGGATTTGATGCCGCTGAAAACTTCTATGCCTGCTATCCTTAAAAGTACACGCAATGCCACAGCTCGAGCACGCACCAAAAACCCCCATTGCCGTCCCCGATCTCTCTGCACGACTTCCTCCTCACTTCCACAACTTGCTCAAACTCGTGGCCTTGTCGTCGTGCTTGTTGAGCACCTTGGCGGTCGCGAGATCGAAGTCTTCCTGTGTGACGTGCACTCTCCTCTCGCGCAGAGCAAACATACCTGCCTCCGTACACACGCCCTTGAGCTCAGCTCCTGAACAGCCGTTCATCTTCTCCGCGATCTTGTTGAGGTTGATTCCACGAGTCAGGTTCATGCTCCTTGAGTGGATGCGTAGAATGTCGGCACGCGCCTCGACCGTGGGCGGAGGGAACTCGATCTTTCGGTCGATTCGGCCGGGCCGAAGCAATGCGGGATCCAGAATATCCAGACGATTGGTCGCCATGATGATCTTGATGTTCTTCGTGGGCTCGAAGCCATCGAGCTGATTCAGCAGCTCCAGCATAGTCCGCTGCACCTCCGAGTCACCACCTGAACTTCCTTCCACACGACTGGAGCCGATGCTGTCGATTTCGTCCATGAAAATGATACTGGGGGCATGCTCTCGGGCCATGACGAACAGTTCTCGCACCATGCGACTGCCCTCACCGATGTACTTCTGCACCAGTTCGCTACCAGAGACGCGGATGAACTTGCAGTCGGCGTGATGCGCCACAGCACGAGCGAGCAGTGTCTTTCCAGTTCCGGGGGGTCCGTAGAGCAGTACACCCTTGGGTTGTGCGATGCCGAGAGATTCGAACAGTTCGGGGTGCTGCAGACCAAGCTCAATAACTTCCTTGATCTCTTTGATCTGCTGATCCAGCCCTCCAATCATATCGTATGTGCTGTCGGGGACCTTCTCTACCATCATGAGGGAGACGAGGGGATCGACCGAGGATGGTAGTAGCTTTTCGAGCTTATAGGAGTCGCTGAGAAGGGTGACGCGCTTGCCCACGGTGAGTTTGCTGATGTCCACATTGTCAGAGATATCGACCACTAGCATTGCGGTCAGTATAGAGTCCAGATACATTTGACGTGCCTTTGATGTGCCACACACCGTATTTGCCCTCGGGATGCACCTTCACAAGCACCTTCTTGGTGCCCATGACCTTCACAACCTCGCCGACATAGGACCCTGGCTGCTGAAGGAGGCCTAGCTCCTCTCGTAGTAACCGCACGCGGGAGTTGTAGTCGTTTCGCTGAGCCTCGAGTCTTCGCAGCACTGCCTGTCCTTGTATGATCTCGAGCTTCATGCTCTCGATCTTGTTGTGGAAGAAGGTATCGAGCGCCATGGTGGCGGGCAGACGGACGGTGAGGAATGAGCGGGATGTGCAGTGGTGTTTAGGGGGGTGTTTCCAGCGCTGCAGTATGATGGGGCTGCGTGGAGTCTGCGGAGGGGAGGGGAGGGGGAGGGGGAGGGTGCAGGTCGAGTTTGGCGGTGGAAGATGGCAGATGGCCGTGGTGATGTTTAGGTATCAAGCAATGCGCGGCGTGTCGGCAGAACTGTGGCTTCCGATGCAGCTCCCAGCCAGCCAAGCGCGGAGCAGGGGTCTCGTCTCCACCACCGTTGGAACGCGTCCCGTACGGCTCCAAAGAAAAAACAACAGAAACACCAGCGTCATTGAGCAAGCCCAGCGAATGTGCAGGATTGCAGCGTGAGTTCCTCCAAATCGTCTTCCCAGCGTCGCGTGTGCACAGCGCAGTGCCGTCTTATCTTGGCGCCATTCCCTTCCGAAGACCCCGGTCTTGCCTGCAGCTTGCTTTCCTTGTGATGGATGGACGGCTGATCCCACACCACCAAACAGTGTCATCTGTACAATCACGCCGCTAGGCCCCTCCACCACTTTCCAGGGGGACATATTGTGCGCTTCTGTGTGATATGCCTGTGCTGGCCTCCCTTTCTTGCCGCACACCCAGAGCGACAGAGACCTGAGCTCGCTCTGAACTCCCTTCTTCGATATATTCCCAGATAAGCCGCTTGGCCAGGCCCGCGCCCTCCAACAGCACTCGCCATGGCGGAAGGCGACCGAACGCCCACGGCGGGAGGGAAAAGCAACCCTCAGTCGGCCGACCTATCTCGACGAAACTCAGACTATGGCGCCGACTCCCCGACCTCCCAGTTCGCGACTGGCTCCAGCTCGGAAGCGGCGCGCAGGAGACCCCTCGCTGTGCATACTCAGTCACATACTGCAGGATATGGTGAGCATACAGAAGGCTACACTTGGTGTGTTCGTAGTCCCCTAACCACAGCACAGGCTCCATAACTTCCGCTATCGACCGTCGACAACAACAGGCAACCGCCTCTCCCGAACAGCTACAAACACCCAAGGCCAAAAAGCCCCCAATGAACCGAAGGGCAACCTCGACGCGCATCCCCCACAAGGGCCAGGAGTTCTCGGTGGACGACGCCGAAGACGAGGTCATGTCTGGGGAGCAACAGAAGCAACAGAAACCAGCCCCAGTGCAGACGTTGCGGAGAAAGCCATCCACGGTCCGGAGAAGGACGGCGGCACAACCACCTGCGCTCACCACGGTAGATTCGACCGACGCAGAAACAACAGAGGAGCCAGAGATCGCATCAACGGAAGAGCCTGTCATCCAAGCAGCCTCATCGGAGGAAGAAACAGTAACGGCCGAGGAAGAGGAGAGTGGGAACGGGGTGGAAGATGACGACGACGACGACGACGATGATGATGATGATCTGAGCGACGCAGAGAGCTTCACACTCAAGGATCGCCAGGAAGCCATCAATGTTACGCATCCCTTCGGCATAAGGATATGGAAGCCCGCCTTGTACAAGAAAGACAGATCAGTGCAGCGTAATGCGGAAGGCGACATCCACTCCACCCCCGGACTGTTTGTCAACAACTGGCTTTTTGTTTTCAACATTGCCTGGACATTGATTTTCGGGTGGTGGCTTGCGCTCATTGCGGCAGCCGGGGGCCTGTTTTGTGCCCTATTCTTTTTCGTGGATAGCTGTTGGGAATACTCCCAACTCTTGTTCCATCTTGCAGCCTATGTGCTGTATCCTTTCGGAAAATATGTCAAACTGATGCAGGACGAAGCCTATGCGGAAGAGGACGAAGGTGATGGGCGGAGCATCAGCGAGTACGAACAGTGGCAGAGTGGGGATATTGAAGAAGGCCGCCTTTTCTTCGGGCCTCCCACAACCACTGGATCACTTGTTGGTCGACGTAGAAACAGCATCGATTCCACCGACGAGACAACCAGTTTGCTTGGAAGGGATGGACGTGCCAATATAACCCACAGCGATACTGCGAAAACAAAGAGGAGGCTTTTTGGTCGTGGTCAATGGAACATTGGCCGAGTCATGTTTTTCCTCTTCTTTTACGGCATCTTCAGCCCTGCCCTGTTTATCGTCTCTGGGTTATGTTGGTTTGGCGTCTTCACTATTCCAATGGGCAAAGTCACGCTTCTCCTCTTCGACCATCTCCGGAAGCATCCCCTCGCCCTCTCTTTCCATACCGACAGTGGTAATGTGCGACGGCCTGGAGAATCTTCGTCTATCTTGCTATGCACGTACCGTGCTGTGGGTACCAAATACTGGAAGTACACAATCGATGGAACAAACATCTTCCTTATTAATCTACTAGGCCTTGTGGCGTTCGTCATCTTCGATTACTGGGTCTTGGATGTTACCCTTGGCCTAAAGATATGGGTAACAGACCAATTCTTCGTTTTCGTACTCGCCTTATTCTCCATCATTCCTCTTGCCTACTTCATCGGTCAAGCAGTTGCTTCCATCTCTGCCCAATCGTCCATGGGAGTGGGCGCTACTATTAACGCCTTCTTCTCAACAATTGTCGAGGTTTTCCTCTATTGCATTGCTTTGAACCAAGGCAAGGCCCAGCTTGTTGAGGGTAGCATCATCGGTAGCATCTTCGCCGGTATCCTTTTTCTTCCCGGTTTATCCATGTGCTTTGGTGCGATCAGGAGGAAGACTCAGAGGTTCAACGTTAAGTCAGCTGGTGTAACCTCAACCATGCTCTTGTTCGCCGTAATTGCTGCGTTTGGGCCGACGTTGTTCTATCAGATCTATGGAAGTCATGAATTGAACTGTCACTCATGCCACTATCACCACAACGTCCCACAGGAAAGGGATTGCCGACGGTGCTATTACTCCCAGACCCCAGCAATTCACGATCCCTTCTTCATCTCGGCGGTTCGGCCATACATCTGGTTCGCAGCCGTTCTTCTTTTCCTTTCATACGTCATTGGTCTCTTGTTCACCCTAAGAACACACGCTGCTGTTATTTGGAGCAGTGAACTAGATGAAAAGAAGGCGACAGACATGACGGCAAGCCATATGAGCGGCAGTGGACACCTCGAGCACCCACATGCACTCACACGACAGACCACCAGCAACTCGGTTGCACGAGCGAACATTCGAGAAAGCCAGTTGTACAAGCGCATCATGAGCCAGACCTACCAGCAGGTTGGGCTTGGGCCAAATGGAGAAGCAGCGGACCAACAACGACCAAGCTCGAAAGCTGGACAAACCCCGCATGTTGTTCCACCCAGTGATGGAGATGAACGGACATCAAGTCCTTTCCATCTTGAAGGGCTATCAGACGAAGCCAATGAATCACTGGTCCGACAGATCACAGAGATAGCCGCTACAACCACTGCTTTAGCAACACGCGACGCCACAAAGGCGCCCCGCAAGGCTGCCCATATGGCTAACACTGCGGCGGCCAAGGGTCACCCCGAACGGCCGCCTCACACGAGAAGCGCAACAGGGGCGGAAGAGGCAGAAGAGCCTGCTGCCGGAGGGCACGATGCACCGAATTGGAGCAGGAACAAGAGTGCCGTTGTTCTTCTGACAGCAACTATTGCGTATGCCATTATTGCAGAGATTCTGGTCGACACTGTTGACGCGGTTTTGGAGGGCTCGGACATTGACGAGAAGTTCTTGGGTATCACATTGTTCGCCCTTGTACCCAACACGACCGAGTTCCTGAACGCCATCTCCTTCGCCATGAACGGAAACATTGCCCTGTCTATGGAGATTGGTTCCGCATATGCTTTGCAAGTCTGCCTTCTCCAAATCCCTGCGCTTGTGCTGTACAGCGCATACCACACTCTTCACATCGAACCTGAGGATGTCATTCACCAAACATTCAGTAAGCCCACCCTCCCATGTTCTCATGAATAAACTCTAATGCCGCCATAGCTCTTATTTTCCCTCAGTGGGACATGATTACGGTAATCCTCTGTGTCTTCCTCCTCTCGTACATGTACGGCGAAGGAAAGAGCAACTACTTCAAAGGGTCGATCCTCATCCTCTCGTACCTGGTAGTCATCGTCGGTTTCTACTTCTCGAGCTTCAATGATGTGGATCGGATGGGGGTGAATGTTGCGGATACGTTAGCTGTGAGTGGGTTGATGGAGAGCCAGTTTCAGTCAATGAGCTTCAAGACGCTGGGACGCAGTGGGAATGGTCGCGCGTACTAAGCAAATGAGGAGAGGAGGGCTTATGTATATTATACTTAGAGTCGGGCTATGTTGGGTTTTGTCCAGATCATGCTTCTTTTCTCTGCATAATGGGAGGAGGACCGGGCATTTGACGACGCCGCATTAGCGCAGGAGTTTGGGATCGGGAGTCACTTCATACATGAGAAGCTTTCTCTTTACATGAAAATCTACTTGGAGTCGCGGTCAGATGATGACGGCTTAGTAACATGCTGTGCAAGAGCTGTGCAGGAGCTGCGCAGGAGCCGTATCAAGATTTGCATTGCAGCTCTCTACCCCACCATTGCACATTGCTTATTCCCCTAAGGCACGTAAGCGCCCGATAGAGCGACTTGACCTGACAAACTCTATTCCCTCATTGCTAGATATGGATTCCCGACACAGATAGGTCGCAACTAGGTGACGTGGACGTGGAGCGAGCATATGCTCGTTCTCCCGTCTCAGACAAAGGCATTGATGATCATGATGGGTCAGCTACTTGTGTTGCTCGGAGTAGGGAGTAGCCGGCAGCCGGGCATTGGTGTGTGAGAGTTTGGGAGGTAATATACGAAGGGAAGTACGAAATGATAGCTTATACGAAGTAATATACGGACACGTTGCGAAGCTGCAAAGTGAAGGAAGCGCTGGTCGAGCTCGGTTTGAGGCAGTGCATCCCAAACGCTCCTCGTCCCGGGTTTCAGCTCCCATTCACCCTTGCTTGCCTTGCTTGCCTTGCCTCGCTTGCTTTGGACGCATCATCGCCCGGCGATCGCTGCGAGCGCCCCTCCTCCGAGATTGCCGGGCCTGGATCCATCCCGGATTCTGCATCGCAAGCTAGAGGAGCATGCAGCTTGTTGATTGATGCGAGACCCTCCCCACCCCCTCCCCAGCATCAACTCGTCGGGCAACGTCCTGTCTTGCACAGTACACAGTACGCAGTACACAGTGCACAGTACACAATACACAGCACGCCACCTGCTGTCCCTCTGCAGCGACGACAAGTTTATGGAGTATACCGGCTGCTCTGCATTCTACTCGACTCCGCCAAGTGCCACCCCATCGATAAGAGGTCACCGACCACAATCGTGACCTGAACGTCTGCAATCCCGAGTGAGAGCAGATCAGATCAGACCAGACGCCTTGAGGGCAGCGCGTCGATATCCCCTCTCACAATGGCCTCTCTCCGTTCCGTGTGCACAGCGCTCCTCCTCGCCATCACAGCCACGGCCAACATCGTGCCCTCGAACACCACCACCGGCGTGCAAAGCTACCGCGGGACCCTCGAGCTCCAGAACCAGAAGAACGAGAACATATCAAGGCTGGTCCCTATCACGCGCGGCGCCGCTAATACCGTACGCACCCCTCCCTCCAGTCCACGGAGAGCCACGGCTAACGTTTAACAGAACAGCCCGCTAACGGGGAACCTCTACTACACGGCCGATTCCACCCTCGCCAACCTCACCGTCGAAGACATCGCCTACATAAGCTGCAATCCCGCAGATTACAACGGGTACTATGATGCTACCAAAACCTTCGAGAGCGCGTACAACAAGAACAACATTACAGCCATCATCTTGTACAGCACTGATACAAACTACTGCGATTATGAGGGTATGGCAATCCAGATGCAGGATTTCCGCATCTTTAGCATGACGAGCACAGAGGAGAGTGGGATGGTGCTGAATGCAACGAGCCATATGAATGTGTCGACCAAATATCCCGTGAGTATAGCGATGAGTGAGGGGAGTGGGAATACTGGTGGGGGTCCCAGTGGGAACAATCAGCCGCAGAATCCGTTGGGTCCGAGTCCAAGCACAGCTGTGGCCATGATTATCCTCTACTCCATTACTGGAATCATCACAGCGCTTTTCCTTGTCATTATCATTACGGGTGCAGTGAGGGCGCACAGGCATCCAGATCGGTATGGGCCGAGAGATGTGCTAGGACGACCTAGACAGAGCAGGGCGAGGGGGCTGGGAAGAGCGATTCTGGATACCTTACCCATCGTCAAGTTTGGACAGCCTGAGCCGCCGAAGCCGACGGATGTTGAACTAGGGCCGACGACGGAGGCAAGAGATGGTACTACTACGAATACGGAAGCAAGAGGCATGGATGGACAAGCCGGAGAGACCACATCAGCAGACCACGCCGAATTCCAGCGCAACGCCGCCACCGACCACCCATCCGGCATAGCCGCCGCGCTCCCCGTAGCAGCCGGCGCCGTAACCTCTCAAGACTCGACTTCTGACCAAGGCCTCGGATGCTCCATCTGCACGGATGACTTTGAGCAGGGACAGGATATTCGTGTGCTGCCTTGTAGCCATAAGTTCCATCCTGACTGTGTGGATCCCTGGTTGCTGAACGTGTCTGGCACGTGTCCGCTATGGTAAGCCTCTTGTCATGATTACGCACATCTATAGGACTTTCACTAACAATAGTACCAGTCGTGTCGACCTCCGCCCAGTGAACTCAAGAGGCTCAATAGACGAAGAAGATCCAGAAGCGCTCGCACCGCCTCTACAACCGGAGTCTATGTCCCATCGCCGCCGCTCCATGTTCCGCGACATTTTGGTTTTCCGTTCAAGGCCGAATGCATCAACCGAAGAACGCATCTCTGCGTTAAGACGCCTGAGAGAGCAAAGAAGAAATGGAAGTGGGGATGTTGCGGGCCCTACGAACGAGAGCACAGATGACATTGCGAATGCAAGACGGAGTAGAAGACTCAGCACACGATTTACGAGTGTGTTTGGTGGTGGCAGGACGAGAGTAACTGCGCAGGAGGAACCCTCGATGCCCTCTGCTGAGGCTTCGAGCAGTGGTTCACAGCAAGTCTCGAGCGCGCAAGACGCAACTAGCATTGAAGAAACAAACACGAGCAGGAGGACATAGACATCGCAGAGCTTTTATGAGATGAAGACAACCCACAGCGGGCGTTCGATACGATACTTTCACTGTATGTACCTTGGGCAAAATTGGAGGGAATACGACTAGGCGTTTTGGAAGCCACTACTTGGGCCTTTGGAAATACAGAGCATATTTGGCGTTATATTCACATCTATTGGATTTGGGCGGTCTGGTTATAGTCGGAGTATATCAAGGAGGGCGGTTGGATTATGTTGTAAATGAAGGGCTGGGTGTCTATTGAATTGAGCGAGTTCGTTAAGATTCGTGTAGAAATTATCATATCTGTTCAACATCAATGTCTAGTACATATGAGGCTGTTTTTATGACTATATTTCACTTAAGATGGACCGCAGAAGTCATCATCCTAGCTTCGGTAAACTGATACGCCGCTTCTTTTCATCCCCTTAACTCTCTCAATGCACATGAGCACTATCTACTAATTGCAAGCTTCTATCAAGCAGATAGTTGGAACTTATCTTGCACGGACTCCACAAACGAGACGATCGAGATAGTTTGACAAGCACATCTGCTAATAAGCAGCAGTCTCACAATCTGACGTATGCGTGACTAAGAGTACGATTACCATTAACCCTCGATTTTTTATATCAGCACTATCATCCATTAGGATGTCATTCAAACTTATCAATGCCCAGGGTGTAATCTGACACCAATTATAAGGTTACCAGGTGCCGCTGACTCTCGGCCTTCCCAACCTACTGAATAGTTTCGAGGAGAAGGACAAGCAAGACCAATTAATATACTCAGCTTCTCTTCTAGAATTCATCCTTGAAACTCAATCATCATGGGCTCTATCCCAGGAAACAATCACAACAAGTTCGAGGAGCTCCTGCCACTGAACAAAACCCACGAACCAAAGCTTCTCATCAATATCATCGAAGAGAAGGCGAAATGGCTCTCAAACCACGCATTCATGCGCTACCCCTCCGCAAACTGGGAACTCAACGGCTACCACACAATCACCTGGAAACAGTACGCTGATGCTATCAATAAAATGGCGCATTGGCTCGACGCTGAACTCGGGAAGTCGACAGACAACGAGACAGTCGCATATCTAGGACCAAATGACGCAAGATACGCTATTATACTGGGGGCTATGGTCAAGACGGGCAGACAGGTACATTTTCCCCACACCCAATCAGCATGGATAAAAGAGTGAATGAACTGACAAAATAAAAGCTCTTTATACCGGATGGGAGAGTGACGAAAGACGGGCTCAAGAGTTTAATCGAGCAAACGAAGTGTATGGCTTGGATCTACGCTGGTAATGAGGCTGGAAAACTAGCTAATGAGGTTGGTTTTGGGTTGCAACTTTGTGAGATGCCGGCGCTGGAGTGGTGTTTGGATAGTGAGGGGGGTAAAGGTAAGGGGTATGAGTACACGAAGAGTCTTGAGGAGGCGAAGTGGGATGTGATACTTATCATTCACACGTCAGGTACGACAGGTAAGACGTTTCTGTCACCCTCACTCCCATAATACTGAGCACGTAAAGGCACACCAAAACCCATATACCATACCAACGGCTTCTACACCTGCTCTGGCAGTTACAACGTTTTGTCTCGCAACTACTGGCCCCGAGGCATCGCCTACGATACTTGGGCAGGGAAAACAGTCCTCACGTCTTGTCCTCCGCAATGGCTAGCGGGCATATACGTTTACGTCTTAGCGCCCGTGTTCCTCAATTCCTCGTCTGTTATTCCTCCGCCCAACATCACTGGTCTTCCCCCGCTCGTTTTCCAGAAAATATTACGGGATAATGTGGTAGATGGGATTATAGATCCTCCGCACACTATTGTGCAGTTGTACAAGGATTCGGAAACTCAGGCGCTGCTGAAAAGTCTGAAATTCGTGGTTTACCTCGGCGCTGCTTTGGATCTTGAAGTAGGAGATAATTTATGCGAGTATACGAAGTTGACATGCATTATTGGATCTACCGAGACTGGTCCTCAAACCGGCACCCAACCCATCGACAGAAAGCTCTGGTACACGCACGACTACGTCCCCGAGAACGGAAGCCTCATGGAGCTTGTTCCCAACTCCGGCATCGCAGGTGACGGGTCTGATGACCTCTACGAGCTTGTTCTCGAACGGTCGCCGGGAAAAGAGAGGGGTCATTTCCAGAGCGCCTTCTGGAACCCGATGTGGAAAGATGAAACGAGGATTGAGACGAAAGAGATGTATAGCCCCGTGAAAGATGTGGATGGACGCACTCGATGGCAGTTCAGAGCCAGGAAAGATGATCTGACAAAACTCAATTGGTTGGCCAAATTCCATGCCACTGAGATCGAGACGAGGATCAAGCAACACCCTGACGTTTCCAACGCCTTTGTGGGAGGCGAAGGGCGACCGGCGCCTTATGTCATCATCGAGCCGCGAGGAGGGGTGGAGGATGAGAAGACCTTGTTGGATCGACTGTACTATGGTGTGGTAGCCCACGCTAGTGAAGATGGAATAGAAGAGATCAGGATACCGATAGAGACAGTGATATTGGCGAAGAAACAGAAGCCGTTTCGGCTGAGTGCGAAGCAGACTGTGCTGAGGAGGTATGTAGAATCTGACTATGAAGAAGAGATCGAAGAGGCATATAGGATGTTAGAGCGAGTCAACAGCGCTCGGGGAAGGAGTAAGTAAGAGAAGGCGAGGATACTTACCATTGCAAAGTGGTGCTGAGTGTGCCAAGTTATATGTCATTCAGCTTAGGTGGCAAAAAGTTCACTCAAGCCTTGCAAAGTAGTACTTTATCTAGCAAAGACTACTTTAAAAGACTGCTCGATCCTTCTAGTGCCCCGGCGGAATTGCCTGTCCTTATTCGTAACTCGCACTTTGAGCATTTTAGATAGGGAAAGAGCTTTGGACAACCAGCGTATTGTCTCACTTCTCTAATTTTGATCCTATCTCCCACAACAATCATACACATCGTTACCATCACTCACTGTAGCTCGTCAATAGCCTCTACTACCATTACTCTCGCCAATTCACTAACAGCCACCACAAACACAATTCCCATAACCACCAGCTGCTCGTTCGCACTACTACCGTATGAACAACCTCCCCATCAGCGTCGGTGCACTCGTTACTGCGGAAATCACAACTACTATAACGATCGTTGTTCGACTTCCCTATAGATACACCATTGTCAGCAACATAGTTACGACATCTCTTCTTATCGATCTGAAAACTACGATTGTCACCACCCAACCCCCAAGCTTCGATTACGCTACCTGACCAAAACGATGGACTACGACTCCGACTCCGACTACCACCCACATCGCAGCATCCTAATGAGGGCAGACATCAATATCCTCGAATTCTTAGTCGTGATCCTCGCCGTCATAGTAGGGATTCTCTTCCACATCTGTGTCTGGATCTTGATGGTCCCTGTCAGAACCCTGAGGTCGCTCTTTATGCTGCTTGGAAATTTCAGGGATGAGCTTGCGGGTTTTGCGGCCATGAGAATTCCAGCGAGGATTCGGGATGAGGAGGACGAAGGAGAGGATACCGCGTTTGGAGTTGGTGGAACGAACGTTGCTGAGGAGACGATTGTGAAGCTGGAAATGGTTGCTATGCTAATAATGGATGCTGATGAAAAGGCAGTTGGGGACTAATGAATATCTATTAATGGCACTGATTCTTCTTGGGCGCGGGCTGGGCGGATAGGGAGGGGTGGAATGTGAGGGAAGTGTTTTGGTTTATTTCTGAGCATCGGCTTTTGTGTTGTACGCAGTATTGTTTTGAGGGAAACTCCAGTCTTTCATACTGTAAATATAAAAAGACACTCAAACACTACCAAGGTGGTTCGTAGGTTTGGCTAGATCGTTTTTCCCTCATTATGGAATTGCTTATAGCATGAGACTCTTCAAAAGATATCATCTCGCAAGTTTGGTGCGAGCGGAGTCCTACTCAGGATCATCGTATTCTAGGGCTCAGACGAGGTGAGATGGATAGGAACACTGATAGCTTCTTTTTTAGTGAGGGGTTTGCTAGTTGACTTCCTCAAGAAAGCAAGACCTTATCTAGTAACTACAAAGGTGTATTGTAGGGCTAGGCGGAACCTTCTACTCACTTTATAGAGTTGTTTGTGCTGAAGGTCTTTTCTTTTTCTCTTTGAAAAGGTTCAGCTTCCTCGTATCGAATGCGAATCGAATCCTAGCCTGACTTATTATTCTCACTGCAAAAATAAACCCCCTCTAGTAAATCAATGTGTGTTTAGCAGGTGTAGCTAGATTCTTTTCTTTATTGGGTTTAGGCATATTCCCGTGATGACCTGATCTAACTTCCGTGGAATTGGTTGTGTCGCATACTGTTCCAGCGAACAAGCTCAACTCATCAATGCATCCCCAGTCTGCTCTAGTGAATAAGCCAGAGGCCATAGAAGTGGTGAAGTGGGTGCGGTACGAGTTAAAATATTCAGATGATGGGTACGGAGAGCATTGCTAACTTGGAATGAAGTAATTAGCGCCCAAGTGTTTGTTGTTCAAATTTTGGTTACTCTCGCAAAGGAAACGCCGTAGCTGGATGCGCTGAAAGTTCTTGTGATAGGCAAGAGAGCGTTTGACTCGGAACCACCCGGCCCCCCGTTTGAGCAAACAAATGAATGGCCACAGCACACGCGGCCGCAAAAGTGAGCGCTGCAACTGCTAAAATCGGGAAGAAACCAATAGCAGCTCCTCGTTTCCTTCGGAAGTCGGAATCGGAACAGCTATTTCTGACCGGTGTGTGCGATGGTGCGGTTGATGAGGTGGCTCTAGCGGGATCGGCAAGGTAGGAGAATCGACGTCGGGAGTCGATTTCCGCTCTCGCTACGATCGTGCCATTATTCCCGCGTACAGGGGTATCTGAGACGATACTATATAATGACCTCTCCGCTTGTGTCCGTGAATGGATTTCTACTTATTTGTGCTTTTATTTTCGTCTCACTATTGTACATATGCCGACCCATTCGCCGGTCGGAACCTGTTTTACAACCAAAACACCATGAATACGACATGATATGCCGAGATGCGCCAGGAAAAGAGGAGGCCGGCCAAACTCCATGAACATCCAATCAAACCTCCTATCAATATGTTATCCTACCTTAGTCGGTACCATACCTTCGAGTTGGGGCATGACCTCTAAGGCCTTGGAATCCAATGTCCAGCTACTGAGGTCACTGACGTGATTTTCGAATAACGGGGTCATGCGCGTGCACCCAGACTCGATGTCCCAGTAATGGCAAGCGTCATCTGCATACATCCAATTCAGGCCAACGAATCCAACAAAGGAGCCAACAGCAAATTCGCCAGGGTGTTGGTAGAGGAATCGACGAAGTTGAGGCCTAGTAGAATAAGCGGGAGTAAGAAAGAAAGAATGGATATGCTAGCGCTTACCATGGAAGGAGATCTACCAGGATATCAAATGGCGAAGACTCTTGCCTCGCCAGCGGCATCAGCCATTCTGGCATTGCGTTCATATTCTCAACAGTTGGCCAGATGAGCCACTGGAACGGGTTAGCGCAAGGACAGTTAACTTAAACTAGAAACATGCCTTCATCATCCTGGTTAGGAGAAACGTTGAAGCCAATCGGACTGGCACAGGGGCTGATTGGAGCAGCTTATTCACCGTTCTGGAGGACCAGGTTGGTACCGGTTGTCCATCTTGAGGGTCCATGAAACCCAACAGGATGGTATCGACATCTATTTCATGTCTTCCAAATATCTGAACTTCGTCCCATCCACTTGCGAGCATTTCTCTCTTCGTCCTGCGATAGAACCCACAATCAAAGCCGAACTTGTCGAATTCGCTCGATGTATTGAGCATGTAGGATGGAGTTGCAATATCGATGGGAGTGTCCGATTGGTAACCTATTGCAGTCTGGCTGTGTTCTCGACTTCTGTAGGCGTTAACGGTGTTTCATTTCATGTATTCTTTCATCTCTACCTATCGTCGCGTGATGATCCATCATACGATGAAGCCGTTAGGCTTTGTGCTGGTTGTGTATACAATGCACCTTCAGGCGTCCCCAATGGCTCTGATTCCGGAACTTGGTGCTGTTGTTCATGGATATCCTGGGTGAAATAAGTCTATGGTCCAAAGCCTTGATACATCTTGAGGGTCACACTCACCTGAAGGGATTTTTTGATCTCTTCAGCGGTGTGATGTGCGAACCCGTTCTTCTCCAACTCGCTCGCCCAGGTCGCTGCCGTTGCCCGATCCGGAGCCATAGCTAGCAGTGATACGATTGATTTCATGTCATCCAACTCTTTTGCCAATCGCCTGACGTGGGCCCGCAATTGTGTTGTGGTCTTACCATCTTCGGCGACGTCGTATACACATGAGAGATTCTTGGACTGGCAGGTATTGCACTTGGGTCTGACGCCATCACACTAAGCCAAGAATTAGGAAAGCCAACTCGCCCCAATGTAAAAACGACCACATACCTTCGACTTTCGCTTCCTACAGCTTTCGCAAGCAATAGAAGTTATCTTTCCTCGAGGAGTCCGCAGAGCATAGGTTCCTGAGATTGGCGATTGATGTTGTGCTCTTTGGCCGGCAACACCGCCAGTAAGTCCTTGCTTTGGCGCCAATGGGGCCTTGTGCATTGCATTTGCCGCTGACGCTGATGATGACTGCGGTCGAAGTGCAAGATTTGTCACTGAAGAGGTGTCAATGTGGAGTGGGCTCAGGCTGTGGTCCCAAGTGTTGGGCTCCTGGCTATGGTCTTGTCAGCTGGTTTCAGTCTTGCTTGAAATCCCTCATGGCTGTTCTTGTAGGAATACCCTGGTTTCTCCAAAGTTACTCGGAATGGCGCGGGTAGCCATATAGGCACAGTCTAGACGGATGAGGTCGCCAATGTCTTGACTTCTGATTTCGAGACGATAACGTATACAGAGGTCAGACTGTGGATGCCGGGGTAGTGTGACCTTGCGGTCAAAATTTCCTGCCACCTGCAGCAGACGTTGTCGCCGTTGACCAAGATGATAGAGTACACCTTCCTGGAGAGCTCATGAACATCCACCAATGCTTGATGTTATGCGCCTATATGGTACTGGATGGAAGTGTGTTCGGATGTGCAGAAAGAGATCCATGAAGCTGGTTTTGGTGGTGGGAGGGAGGGAGGGCCATGACTTGCGAAGAAGTGCGTTGGAAATGAGTGGGCAGCATCGCTGCCACGGAGGCGATTCCCAATCCGGGAAAGAGCAAGGCCAGTTGGGATGCCACGCAAATTCTGGCAGCAACATGTCGCTTACCTGTGGAACATATGTGAGGGGATCACGGCCTCGGAAGCTCGACGCATCATTCGGGGACTCAAGGCGTCGTGTGATGATGCATCTAATCCACTTGGTAGGCTGGCACTGCTGCCATTCCAATAGCCCATTCCTGCGAGGATGTTCAGCGGTCGAGTGTTGATGTTCGGATTGGGGGTGGTTACCTGGAGACGAGTTTGCTGATTCTGAAGGCATGAGTGCAATCATGTCTGGTGTCAAAGCACTCGACAATGGGGTTTTGAATATTGGTGCAGAGATGACGAAGGGGGGTTGTAGACGTTGACTGTCTGGGGTCACCAGCCCTGCATCTTCGGGAACTTACTTTGTATAATGTTCTGCTAGAGGAGTCGTACCAGGAACCATTAGGCTCGGCCAAACCCTCATGTTCACGCTGCTGAATAGAACCATGAGCTGGGACAGGGTTTCAAATGCGTCGCTCACCTAAACCGCGAGGAGGTGGTTGCAGGTTGGGTCTAGTAGGTAGCGGACCACAGCCAACGACTACTGCGGGGACGACGGCTTATAGGCGGTACTGTCGGAGTATACCACGCCGGGGCTCTTCGCCGATGTCATCAAACCCGGACTGGCTTTCGGATTCAACAATTGCCTTTGGAGTTGCCAGCCCTTAGCCGACGCTTACCTTCACCTTCACCTTGACATTCACACACGGCACCATTTCCTCGTCCTAGAATGCCTGCGCCCTCTTCTCCAGAGGACTGCGTTGACGCGCTTGGTTTATGACGATGCCCAGGTGCTCCGCGAAAAATGGCTTTGCAGGCGACTCTCGACCCAACATCAGTCTAGACCCTGGAAAAGGGAATGCCGTCGTGCTACCAGCCTGTCACCCAGGCCCAGGAACCCCCTTCCGATTGTGTGGGCATTGTCGCCCCAAACCGGCCACGACGGTGGTTTTGATCGGACCGATAGTCGGCGTCTCAGCTGCTGTCCAGAGAGCAATCTAAGAGCCTGGGTCCCATGACGCTGTTTTGAGTTTCGCCTTCCATTGTCGGTTTCGCACAACAATAACTCCACTACGTCACTCTTGCCTGAACAAGAACGCACTTGGCTTCATCCCATTGTTCCGCAGCGCGCTTCAGAGCATAGCAACGCCATCCTTGCATGGTCCTCGCGTGCTTCTTGTACATGGCTTCTCTTGCAATAGTCTCTGGCAGTAGGACCATCTGGCGCTGTGCGTGGCGGACGGCCAAGTCTGTTGAGGCCTCTTGGACGATTTCGTTGTCGATGGTTCCACGCCCGACTGTACCTGCCTGCGAAGATCCGGGGCGCGCCTCCTGAGCTAGCGAATGCAGTGGACGGGAGATGGGCACATTGGCGTGGAAGCCGTTGATAGCATCGCGAAGGGGTGATGAGCGCGGAGCGCGGAGCGGTTTGTGGAGGACGTTCACGGCAGCAATGTTGGTGGAGCCAGTAGCACCGCAACTGCCACAATAGAGTTTGGACAACCGTCTTCCTCCGCCTACAGTAACTCTTTGCAACTGGAACACTTTGAAACGGGTCCGCGAATTTAACCGAAAATGGCATGTTTAAGACGACAAACGTGATTGGCAAAGCATTTACAAAAACAATGGATCCATCGAGTTGTCGAGCTGCAAGAGTATCCTGCACTGTTTTGCCAGTGCCTGAACACATAAGTTCTGCAGAGTGAAACAACTGCACCACTTCTCCACGGGAACAACGAGGTCAGAATGACCTGCCGGTCTTGGTACTGTGGCTTTTCATCCATCACTTACTACGTTTGCTTGTCTATAAGCTCTCCGCATTGCTTGGGCAAGCAGGTTGTTGGGTGTTGGATGTTCAATACTAAGGCGCTTAAGCTGGAAGGAGCTGGAGTGCTAGGCATTTGTACAAGTCTGCGAGCTAGTACTGTCCTTACTGGAAGTGACCTAGCAAATGGTGATGTTGACACACTAACACTTACTTGCTATTACTTAGACACCCTCCACCTTGGCGCATCTCAGCCCCCCGATTAAAATTATATCTCGTCGTCACTCCCGTTATGTCACCAACAGTCATTCCATGCTTATGCTAATTACCTTGTTTAGAGCTAGCCTCTGATTTCTGAAGCCCTCCATGGGATGAGGATTTCTTGATCATTTGTTCGGCCAATAGCCTCGCCAATTCCAGAGTAAACTTGCTATGCTATCCTAGGATGCAACACTTATTGGTGGCTGCATGTAACTCTGGTAAGCATTCATCATCCTTCATATACCCATTGTCGCCAGAAAGCACGTGCCGCATGTTCACCTACGTTCGAGCCCCAAGTCCAGTCCCCTGAACTATCCGACAACGGTTCAGCACTTGTCCCGGGACTTCGGTACACTGTCGGCCCCGATCTGGCCAACGTATGAGCAAGACCTGCCCCAACTCCGAGCATGATGATTGGACTCATCTGGCAATCAGATTACTCAACGTTAGGGTCTACACTGAATTTCATGGGTTTTCTCTTATGCGAAGCAACAAACACGTGCTGTCTAAATCTCTTGGTCATCGGTTATCTGGAATTAACCTCAATCTGCAGTTACATGTGCATGTGGATGCACATCTGCATGTGTATCGGGGCTCCACTTCCGCTACTGCAAGGCAAATCAGACATGGGGGGGTACGGAGGTACAATCCATGTTGTTCTTCACCTCAAACTTTATTCCAGTAAAGTCTTCACCCAAAACACACACTGAGACTGAATTACGCCGTTTTCGGGTATCTCGACCCTGCCTATCACTTGACGGCATGGTCAGATGTGCGTCTTCTTGCCTTGGGAATTTTTCTCGAACCTTGAAAGATTGTCCGTCGATCTCGTTCAGTGCACGTTCGCTAGGTGTGAACTTTGAATCATGAAATATCTCAACCACTATCTTCAACACAGTACTCGTGCAGATCACTCTTGTCTTTCTTTCAAACACGGCCCAACCCTATGGCTTATTCTTACAGGACGGAAGCATCTAGAGTTACATCCAGTTCAGGTAAACTATTTATCCCGGTACGATCCGCTGCAGACTGGGTTCTACATGGTCCGAAAAGGTTTGTGGTTACACTGGCACGTTCAACGCCATTCAATTCGTCACCTAATTAGCCGACGATCATGAACTAAGCTGCACTAGGAATCACAGAACTTACCTCCGCTACTACGTACCTTGCAGGTCTATTTACGTACAGTTGTAAGTTACTGCTGAGGGAGATGTGGAAAGCTTTGGATGTCTGCACAACGTTATTGGCTTTCGCTCTTGCCCCTCATGTAGGTAGCTCATGAATCTTGGGAGATCCGAAGTGGATAACCTACGATGTCATGAATCAAGTGTTTAAAGTGGGACAACTTTGAACCATTTGAGCATGGTATGTGAGCGAACAACGGAATTCTTCGGTAACTGCGATGCAACGTAATTACCGGTACATGTCAACAATTGCTGATCCTCTTCAACGTTTGCGACCCAGGGTTTTTTTCCTCTTTCACTTTTTAAATATCTCAACAGGGTGTTTTGACTGCCGTGATACCTATAATGTGGAGATTTCATCCCAAGCCAGTCCAATCAGTTTAATGTAGGCCACTGTCAATATCTGTAGTCGATTACGAACTCAACCGTATATACATCAATTTTAGACGCCCATCTATACCTTAAATGTTGTACTATAAGCAGGTAAGAGTCACTATTATATTATATCAAATCAATTATAATAACTTTTTGCTTAGTAACGGCGTTTTTACTATTATAGTTTCTTTGTACCTTAACTTTTCTTATTTGAGACACGACCGAGGCATACTAGATGTTGAGCCGAATTGCTCGTATAACTATTCTTTTCGTTGCAATTTTTTTGATATCGGTATGTCCAATGTACACTGTACTAGATAGAACCATTCGTTTACTAGGTCCTTTATCCTTCATAAATTGCTTGCTTTTGGAAACCTGCGAAGTAACTGCGTGTATAGAACCAAGAATGAGACTATAACTTGAACTATACCATACCCTACGCTACAAATGTTGTCCAAAAGAGAGATGTGGATTATAGTCCTGAAAAATCTTCGAAATCATGACGTGTCTACTACCTTGGGCAATGAGCAAGGCAGCGACAATGAAAAGGAATTGGCACGTGACTGAGCTCAGCGCACGTGCCAACGACGCAACTTTCTTTCCGACCTTGCTTCACGATAATCGTAGCTCCCCCGCGTCCCACCAACACCTCACCACTTCCTTTCACACCCTCTACAGCTCCCTCTTCCCACCGCAGCACACTACTGCAAATCGCTCTTGTCTCCTAACTGCGTGCTCCTTTGCCCTGACCCCCGCTTCAGCAGGGCACGTCGGGCGAGCACTCCAGCTCGGGACACACAGTCAGTAGGAGTGCAAGCCACTCAAGTTTTCCCCCAATCAATACGTGCGCTGACGCCTGTAACACTTGTTACGTCTTTTTGCAGAGAGTCGCGACCGATTCGCAACAAACCACATCATGGCCGTCCCGCGCGCAAGTACCGCGTCCGAGGGCGAAGTCACCAAGGCAAACATGCTCAACCAATCCCGAGAACTTGCGATTGACGGTTCAGACAGAATGTTTGGATTAGACGGTGCCTCAGATCTCTATGGTAAGACACCTAAGACGCGTACTGGACGGACGCTCAACGATACAGGTCATGACTATCGTGCTCGAAGCCGCTCGCCTTCGCCCTATCGCCGCAAGCCCTCCCGCTCTCCTTCACCATATCGACGCAAGCGCGATAATCGCTCCCCTTCACCTTACCGACATGGACGAGGTAGTGGCGGTGGCCACAGTAACGAGTCACGATCCTCCCACAACAAGCGCAAAGCTTCACCACCGCCGCGCCCTGGCCGGCCCGACAAACGTTATCAAGCTGATGGTAGCAGAAAAGACGATCGCCGACACAAGGCTCAGTACGATGATGCTCGAGCAGGATTGCGCCAGTCAGGTCTTCAGAACGACCGCCCCGACACTGGTGACCAACGCTTCCCTTCACCTATCTCATATGCCGATAACGAACATCCGCCCCCTGTTCCAGGCTTTCACGATGTTTCCGACGGCCGCAACGGTAGTCGCCAACAGAACGATAACGGTCATAGGTCCCGACCGCACGCTTTTGGCTCGAATAAACTGCACGGGCAATCAAGTGCTACTGCAGTACGCCCACGTCCGAGCAGCGATATCAAAATGTACGTCTCTCCACTTTCTCTCCATTACAGGGATCTAAGACATATACGCAGGATCGACGTTGATGATGAGCCTGACCTCTCCGTCACCTTGGCTGTTGAGGAAACAGTGCCCTCAGTAGAGTCACGAGAGGAAAAAAAGCGTAAATGGGCAGCGAAGCGCGCTCAACTTGCTGCCCGAGAATCCGCGGGACATGTCGATATTCCACCCCTCCTTCAAAAAGCTATTATCAATAACGCTGCTGTGAGCGCCACCCCGAATGTTGCTTCACCTGCAGCCGAAACCACCAACTCGCCCCCTGTCGATTCTCCACGTTATATGGACTCACAGCCTGGCTCACCAGATGTCATGATTATAGATAAACAGGATGTCGCCAGTGAGGGAGATAGTCCTTCAGCTGCCAATTACGATCCCACCCAAGATATGCTGGATGACCGTGCTCGTGCTGAGCGCAAGGCCCAGCAATCAGAGTTGCCCACTACTGCTTACGATGAGTCTGATCTCAAACTCCAACCTACCATCCCTACTGTCGAGAAGGCAGCCCCAATGAGCAAGAAAAAAGAGTTTGACATGTTTGCCTTCGATGACGATGAAGAAGAGAATGAAGAGGATGAGCAAGAGAACGTTCCCGCGAAGGGTACTGTGCTCGATGCAAAGCTTCTCGACAACTGGGACGATCCAGATGGCTACTACAAGATAATCAGCAATGAGCTGGTCAACGCAGGTCAATATAGGATGATTAAGATTCTCGGTCGGGGTGTGTTCGCAAATGTTGCGCAAGCTGAAGACGTGAAGGATCAAATCGACGGAAAGAATGGCAAAGTGGTTGCAATTAAGATTGTTCGCCGAAATGACCTTATGCGGAAGGCTAGCCAGAAAGAGATGGACTTTCTGCGCAAGTTGAACGAAGCTGATCCGCAAGACAAGCGACACATCATTCGACTTCTGGGCTCGTTCGATCACAAGGGTCATCTCTGCATTGTGTTCGAACAAATGTCGAAGAATCTTCGCGACCTTCTGAAGGAAGACACCAATGGACATGGTCTTTCTCTTCAGGCTGTCAAGACATATGCTCGTCAAATGTTCAGTGGCCTTCAACATTTGCGCGAGTGTCAGATTATTCATCTTGATCTCAAACCTGACAACATTCTGGTCTCCCACGATAAGAAGTCCGTCAAACTATGCGATCTTGGTACAGCCGCGGACAAGCGAGATGTCATCGACCGCACCGAGTATCTTGTCAGCCGTTTCTACCGGGCTCCAGAGATCGTCCTCGACATGGAATATGGCTACGCTATTGACATGTGGGCCATTGGATGCACCTTATATGAGCTCTGGACCGGCAAAATACTCTTTACGGGCAGGTCGAACAACCAAATGATTAAGGCTTTCCTAGAGTGTCTTGGCTGGCCAAGTGAGAAGCTCCTCAAAAAGGGTCAGCCAGCAAGTGTGCTGATGAACTTCGAACTGGGACCTCCACTCAAGTTCATCAGCAGGGAGGTTGACCCTCAAGGCAACGTAGGTTTATCTCACTCTTCTAGATATGCGGTTAACGATCCGCAGCTTTCTGTCCGCAAAATCGAACAGCAAAAGAAGATCACTCGCGATCTAAAGACTCGAGTCCTCGACGCCGCTCGTGGCATCACGGAGGGCGGTCCAACTGTCGCCGAACTGTCCGACTTTGCAGACCTCCTCAGCGCTACTCTCAACTGGAATGTCGAGAAACGGATTCAGCCGAAAGAAGCTCTCGCTCACAAGCTCTTTATCAACAAGAGTCTTATGCCCAGGGCTGCGGTGATCAAGCCGCTAGTGGTGAAGCGTGGTGGAAAACCTATCAAAAGGTAAGAAAACTGCATTATCGTAATTTCATGGGTCCGCCAAGCCCTTTGTGTTTTCAGCGTTGCTTTTCATTCATGGTTGAATGGGGTCGACAATTGATGGATGGAAACAACAACACTCGGTATGGCAACTATGCATGGAGTTGACATTAGAATCGACACTTGATGGAATGGCCTCAAGCTTTTCGACAGCATGGCGACTCAAAACGGCGATGCCGAGTACCATTAAAAGTAAGTATAGCACCACTGTTCTGTTTTCCTTTGTTCATTTCTCCCAGGTTTATCGACATGGATTTCAAACCGAATCTTGACAAAGATTCCGAACAACTTTCGAGAGGGCAAACCCAGTCAAGCATTTGTGCGATGGATGAGAGATTGAATCTCCGGGTTATTGACAAAATGAATGGCGTCACGGATCGACACTTCCTTTCACCGACTGAGGGCTTATGAGTCTTTGGATTGAAGCGATTGGGACATCACACGGGCGGCCGTGGTCAAGTCAGAACCTCTTAGATGCGTTTCATCAGTTGCAAATGATAATGGAATATTCCATGTAACTAACAACCAATCACTGAAATCCTTGATGTGTGCGGTCGAGTGACAAAAATCCTTATCTCAGGGGTGCGTTCCACAACTCAGGCCACTGACAAGGCCGTTGCGAAGTCAAAACTGATGTTGGTCTTGCTCTCGTAGCCAAACTGTAGTCACAAGTGAAGTGGCTACTTCAGGAGCTCTGAAGCATGTTCACTCGCTCACTATCAGCGTGTGGAAGTGCGCTCTAGCAAATGTAACGCTACTTTGCAGAATTTTCTCAGTTTTTAGTTCTCTGAGGCACCTTGACTTCCGTATTTCTCAGCTTCTTCGTGATCTAGCCGGAACCAGTCGTTATGCAGCCATTCTCAAGGATCGCGCTTCTCACAAACAAAAATAATGATTTCCTGAGCAACTTGCAAAGCCTTATCTGGAAATCAAGTAGAACGAAGGATATCACTCCAGGTAAATTTAGCTTTGGGAAGTGGCAGGTGGGAACATGCTCTCGGGCTCAAGGAGGCGCGCTAGTGGCTCGCCTGCAACGGGGCAGCGAGGTTTGATAGGTGCAAATTTTACGCGACCAGATGGCATGCTCAAATTCCTCAACACCAACAACACTCTCCATCGTCATCAGACCTCGTTAACCTTCGCCCTCCATCAACCCGAGAATTTTCCATCCAATTTCTATGTGCCATCTTCGCCAGTGTTTCTAGTGTTTCTCCAGCTCCACCACTACCGTCGCATGTAAATTGCACCTTGGCACTTAGGCCGCTGCCCGCCCAAACGCAATATAAGCGGAAATATTCTCCTCATCAAAACGTTTCTCCACCGTCCTCGTGGCCTTTGTCCCAATGCCGGGAGCCCTTTTCTCCACATTTATAATGAACACGGAAACAATTTCCCTTTACCGCGTCTTGGACGCCGGGCTTAGCCATTATGGAATTAGTTAATATAGTAGCTGGGAAGCTGTTCTCTCTTCAAGTATCTGTCTCTTCTCGGCAATCACACCTCTAACCTCCACAATGCCTTCTTTATCTTCTATCGTGTCTATACTCGGCCTGGCCTCCATCGCTATCGCCGCCCCCTCAAACCATGTTAAGCGCGCGCAAACCGTCTGGCTCGCCGGCGACTCCACCATGGCCAAAGCCACCGACAAGCAAGGCTGGGGTGAATATCTCAAGTACTCGCTCTCCCTGCCCGTAAAAAACAATGCTATTGGCGGCCGCTCTGCAAGATCGTACACCGTCGAAGGCCGTTTCCAGACTATCATCGACTCCGTCGCATCAAACGATATCGTGATCATTGAGTTCGGACACAATGATGGCGGATCCCTAACTCCTACAGACAATGGTAGGACTGATTGCCCAGGTGCGGGAGCAGAGACTTGTCAATCAACATACAATGGTGTTGCCGTTACAGTGCTCACATATCCTGCATATTTGGTCAACGCAGGAAAAGCCATTGTCGCAAAGGGCGCCAAAGTCATCATCGCATCGCCCACGCCCAACAACCCGTGGGAGAGCGGCACCTTCTCCTACTCCACCCCCAGATTTACCACTTACGGAAAGTCAGCTGTCAGCCAAATCGGATCAAACGCATTCTTTGTGGACCACGGACTATACACTGCGAACATCTTCCAGTCGCTAGGAAAGGCAAAGGTTGATTCTTTCTACCCTACCGATCACACGCATACGAATGCGGCTGGTGCTGAGGTGGTAGAGAAGGCGTTTGTCAAGGGATTGTTGTGTGGAGGAGGAAGCTTCTTGAAAGGCTTTGTCAAGAATACCACAGCGACTGTGGAAGGAACCTGTGTGTAAACCCGTGTTGATGGAATTCCGAAGAAGTCGAGTAGCGTAGAGTCAGATTTTCTCTACTGTTTGTTATCCCTCCAAGGAGAAAAACGGGGGTTGAAAGCCCTTGGTAAAAGTACAGCTGAAAGCTACAGCAGGGCTTTGTCGGTGAGAATTTATATGTTGACCCTCTACCTGTGTTTACCTGCGTGACGCGCGTGTTCTGCTTGGATGCGATACGATGGAGCACATTATACACTAGGTTTGCTCCTGATTTTCTCCAACAAAATTGACGTGAGCCCGTAACAACTTCTGAGTATATCGAAGTAACCACACATGACTCAAATAATTGCAATGAAGCTTTCGGCAATATTTGGTTGGTGTTGAGGCTATAAACTCTACTTTGGCTACCAGATTACATCCATACAAGTACCGTCTAGAACTTGTAAGATCCGGCTATAAGGTTGGTTAAATACGGTCTATAGTGATACACCTAAGGCACTCGAAATATTATTTTTTAGCGCGTTTATTCTTGTAGCAATTTGGTGAGAACAGGTGAACTTGGCCAAAATTGGCCTATTTTCTCTGAGAGCTAGATTTGGGGCATCAAAATGTTACCCATATAAGCCTAATCAGGTTTAAATATGACACGATATAAGGATGTTTGTACCGTCAGGATGTCGAGCGATGTCGAGTCACGTGCATATACGACTTGAGACAGAGCAGATGCAGACAGTTTGATTCGTACCCTGAATACCACTCGACATCCCGGTGGCATGACATCCTCTTAGATATCACTGTTTGGGGAAATTCTTATTTCCCATACAAAAACAGGCTGTTGCCGAATACTTATCGCCATAACGCATACATCATTGCATCTATTATATCGTTATGGGCCGGTTTTGACTGCAATGATTACAAGACATCATACAACCTTGGAAAGTTTGTATAGGAAAGATGATAGCTGGGTAATTTTCCTTCATATGAAACAAACAAATCCCGCATGCCTTACTTGTTTCAGATCCACTCGCTATCGAACCTAGAAGCGGACACATCTGCACGTGCTTCACTGCAGAGACACCATCCGACCAATCAATAACCCTATCACCTGATGTTCGGAGTGTTGCGGATGTATGTTTCCGACCAATGATCTCAAAGAAACGGTGTTTGTGTCAGTGCACAAATTGCCTATAAAGGAAGATTGACGAAACCTAAGTGTTCAACTCATGCGCTAGGAGAAACACTTCGGTACTTTTCGGTATGAAAAATAGCAGATTGAGCGGAAAGGAAGACCAATCTTACAGCTTCACGTTGTATCATTGGCAAGTCGTCGAGAGAAGATGCGGACAGTGCTATTTAAAAAGTGGTAGACTGTTATGCATGCAAACGCTTGATGCTTTCATTGGGGTCTGATCTATTTCGCTTAGGCCCTTGCATGGTTCTGGTTGGCTTATTTATCAGTTTGTTGATGCCTCCTTAGTAAAAGCCCCGTGCGTCTGCATTTTGGAGAAAAGCGAAAAAACTTCTTGTGATGTCGTATGCAGTCTTTATTTTTGACATACTCTGACTTCTTTCCTAGGTTGGACCAACAGCCCTCAATAGGTACTCATATGCTCCTCTTTGTACATCCACCAACACTCTGTTCAACTTAAGGTGGCACAGAGACCCCTTAGTAACGCTTGACTTGGCAGTGAACTCAAAGTTGCATGTTCAAGGCCCCCAGCCGATATTCCGACAAGGCTCACCCGCCACATTCATGACGAAGCTTCCATGCACAGACGTCTATGCGTTACTAGCGTTTGGAATCGCAACACTGATATCGATATCCAGAGTTCATCCAGTCGGATGCTACGATTTTGATTCAGGATATGAGGCAACAGCGCGCTTCCTGTTCAGAGTTGGTGTATGCTTGTGAAGCATTGCGGGATAGCACTGTATCATTGATCAAGATAGATCGGAGAAGAAGTGTAGGAGCTTAAATATCTGCCTCAAGGACGCAAGGCTACTCCTTGGCTTGGGAAGGATACCATCCCCACACTCTGAGATTGACCCCAAAGGTTAGTCGTCCTCAAACGTTTTAGTCACGTCACCACCTTACATTTACCCTGCCGGCGACATTCCGCACCTCCTCGCTGCCTTCACTGTCCCCCTGATGCCAGTTATCATTCTTAGGCATTGCCCGAATCCGGTAAGCGTAACCGACAGACGAACACCCCCCGAACCGCCGGGAAGCCCCTCATTCCCATGTCCATGTTTCCCGGCGTGCGTTTATGCATGATTGATATCTGTCACGTCGAAAATAGCAACCAACATACGCTTCTCCACATTTAAGGTGTACCATAAATTGATTGATCTCAAGGTGATTGCATGTGGTTTGCAATCTTTGCTCAGAAATACTCGTCCGGAGTTACCGGAGAAGACTTAGTGGGCATGACAGTGTAGGGTCTCATGACTCAGATTTGGCTGGTACGGCCGTGGCATGTATTATCCTTGAGTATTGTGAGAGTTTTTAAATACTGCACTACAAGATATATTCTATTGAATGGGCGCAAATCATAAGAGTAGCGAAAGTACGAATACAAGAACGTATGGTATCAAACCTCCAGATATACAAAATGACTATGCCACTAAAATTTCACATACCGATCGAGACGCTCTCCACTTCGCAACAAGTAGTTGACGCCTATTTGCCTCTCGGCCATATTAACCTGAACAAAAACATCTTGTACCCTCTTATTCTCAGAGATATCGCTAGAGTCATTGCATCTTGAGTTCAACGGCAACCAGTTCTCAGGCCCAAGATCCACAACAGGGTCTATCCCTTCTTCAATCTTGACCCAATCCAGTGAAACCATACCTGCACCAAATGAGTCCCACACACCTTCCCGCCTTCTGCAATTCATCAAAAAAGCGATCGCGCGTCGTCGCAAAATGGGGTCTCGACATCGACAGGCCGTTACAAATAATGGTACGATGGGAGAGAGTTCAAAAGAAGGTGAGAAGGAGGAAGGTTTCCGTATTGCTGTAGGCGTGTGCACATACTCGGTTGGGTCGTTGGAAGGTGTAGGCGCCGCAGGCTCCGGTGTGTTCATATCAGCGATAAAGACCAACGTTGAGGTTCCAGGAAATTCAGATGATGTGGAGACTATCGGTTGCATGCAGAACGAGGGCTCATACGATGCCAATCTCTGCGTTCCAGTAGGGGTTGTTATACATTCAGACAATGACTTTGATGTGGGTGTTTGCGAGAAGGAGTCTGGAAGAAAAACCAAATTCGATGCGCCAGTGGGCGAAGGAGCTGTGGCTATCGCTGGGTTGGGAGCAATAGGGCGATGCTTTATTTCTTGGAGCTGCGGTGTGCCTGGGTTACTTCGCGGCGGAGATGACGGCGCATGCGAAGTGGGTGGAGAAGATGATCGGGTCAGAATGGGGAGAGTCTCAGCGAGGTCCACGATAGTTTTGAACGAGTCCACGAGCCCATCCCACGCCATCTCACTCTTCAGTCCAGCTCCAGCAGCGACTGTAGTGCGAGCCATGATTGCGTAGATCTTTAGTAGAGTATTCCCTGCATATATCTTTGGGTCGCCTTGTTCGTGTGGGGGGATGTTCTGCTGGTAATTATCAAATGTAACTTCCCACATTTCGAAAGAGCCCATTAGCTGTGTGTAGATTGAAAGCCATTTAGAGTGTTCTGGAGCTTGAGGATTAATATTCGCGACCCCCGATATCCACATCATACACCGTAGGAGACCCACAAGGTCATTTCGGGCGTGGGAGTTTTGCGTGTATATGTCTGGGATTTGCGGACAGTCTGGAGGATTATCCAAATTATAGTTATATGGTGATGTGTTATCGGAAAAGGTCATCGCCTGCAGGTCAAAACGATAGAGCACGTTTGCGATGGATTCTTGTGCCTCTGTTGGCGCACTCTGTACAGCATCCCCACGTTTGTGCTGATTCAGAATACGTAGCCCGTTGCGCAGATGCATGTTTGCTGCCCTGTAGTTCCCGGCGAGGTTTTCATAGCATGTAAAAATAATACAAGCTATAAGAACTTTTTCGAGGTCGACTTTGCCCTCTTCGTGGGCAGTGAGGAGATCGTTCGAATGCTTTACTGCTTGCATGTACTGCACAAAAGCAAAATCGTTCGATTTGGCACTGAATATTGGAGTGGTGCTTTCGAATCGTTCGTGCATGGTGCTCAGGGCTAGAATTCCGTGTTTGATGGCAGGTTCAGTGTGACTCAGTTGCATGATTTTGTGACTCCAAAGATCTGAGTCGAAAAATTCGGTCCATTTGGGGAGTGTGTGAGTTTGGAAGTAGAAGAAAGAGCGGTTCTCAGCAGAGTCTGGCGAGAGGCTTCTTGAAGGATTTCTCGGGACACTGGTGGAAGACAATTTTTGTGGGACGACCAAGAAGGATGGATTTCGAAATGACGCAGCAGCGGAGGGGGAATTGCCACGAGAGTGTCGCGAAACGTGTTTGTAGCCTTCACACTTGCGGCCTGCTTTAGTACATTTCAAACATTCTGGTTTAGTCTCGTCGCATTTGACCCGCCGTAGCCTCGCTTTCAGTCAGTACTTTGGTGAATCTGATACTTGGATAAATGGCTGCCTACCTGCAGGTCTCACAACCGGTCTTCACACGCAACTTGTACTGGCGCTCGAGTTGGCGTAATTTGATATCGTCCATGGCAGGGTGATGCAATTCTGGAGCAAAGGAACACGAGGTCTCCAAGGCTGGGTTTAATGCGATGCATCCTGAGGCGCTAACGACGTGTGCTTCATAATGATAGGTGAAGGGAGTCCATCGGTGCGGATGCGGATTTGTGGCTGAGCGTTGGGGTCGTCTAACGGGTGTGTTCCGGTTAGGGTTAAGGTTTTCGGCCCCTTGGGCTATACCTAAGCGGGGATTCTACGCATTATTGGAGTCTGCCTCGTTGGGCAAGGACGTAATTTTTGTCTGCATGACTATGTCAGCCAAATAGGAGTATCGTAGGCGGTCGTCACATTTTATCACGATAAGAGTAGTAGATTAAGCACCTAGGTAAGATCTGTCAATGGTCACTTTAGTTGTTTTGAGTGAGGGCGTCGCTTACCCCTGCCAGAGCTTGAACAACCAAAATCCAGCCCTAGATCTTTTCTAGAAACAAATGCCAACGCTTGGATCAAAGAACAATGTCTAGAGAACTACAAAACCCTGGTCCAATAACGAGGTTGCAAAACAGCATGGCAATACATTAAATGTTGGTACCTGGAGAGTGATAGGATCTGCTCGCTAACTGGCTCTACCTATGTACAGCGACGAGCATTCCGGTTCGAGATAAGTATGGTAATATACTTGGCTTGGCACATGCGACCGTCGGGGCGCAAAAGGAGTGCAAATTCTTAATGCTGTCTGACATCTTAAACTCGATAAAGGATTTGCTGGCGATGCGCACGGAGTAAACAGAGTATCGTGAAATGCTGTCCAACCGTTCCATGCAGCAAGTCCGGGATGCTCAAGTGTAAAATACACACACGCGCGACTCACCCCAGAATGTCTCATACATAAACAGAGATGCAACTTAACTCCAGAAACTTGCGGCTTTGCACCAAAATATGCCGTTTTTCAAGGTTGTACTAAGAATTACAACTTCGATTGCAAGAGTGCAACATCGGTTTTGACAAAGGCCCTCGAGTAATTAGATCAGATGGACCATCTGTTAGAATGCTCGTTATGATGCAGGTAACCTAGTAACTGTTTCTTGGGCAAGCAATTTGGTACTCTTGTACTTACCAATGCCACACCATAGTTTTAGCATGACTGAAAACCACCTCTTTCGAATCCATGATACGTCTCATATCGATATCGGAAGACGAGCACAGGAGGTTATGGAAAAACTTTGGGCTGTCGAGATGCTAAGACTGATGAGCTATTACTAATCAGGTGTTGTTCTCTGTCGACTACGATTAATCTTGCAACAATGTCGGACAAACGGTCTGCACAAGAATACACCTCATTTCTTCTCCTTTTTACGGATGAACCCCATGATCTAGTTCACAGCGTTTAATTAATGACGAAGAAACTGGTACATTTGTGTTCTAACAAAGATGCTACAATTAGAAAATCGTTAATTTGAAATTAGAGTATGACGAGTTATTTATAGTTAGGCGAGTACACTCGAAGAAAGACCATCTAACAGTAAGCAATCGTAGCTATAAAAAAACGCATGGATCTGGCTCCGCGATACACTGTTCTAGTTGCCGGAGAAGATTTTAATTTCCTAATAAAGTCACAGAAAAATTCCCCTCCGAGTACTAAGCTATTCGAATCGTCTCAATACGAAACCACGCTAGGATTCTGTTCGTATTAAACGTGAAGAAGATGGTTTCTTTGGGGGAACCACAAACTCTGCCGCATTTTTTTTCCCCACCGTTAACAGCGAATAAGGTACCAATGTTCTTGAAAGATATACTAGGTCAATTACTTCCAGCGCCACGAACAGTCCAGTGCTGCAAGCATATCAGTGCAATCCCTGCCTTCCAAGATTGCATTGGTCTTGCCAATTATCCTATGATGGATCAGCCGCACAGCTCCTGTAAAGATACTAGTATATACTCGACAAGATCTACCATACTGCTTTCCCTTTAGATAACATAATATCTTGACTTGACTTGATTTTATATATGTTAGTAACTATCACGCTCAATGGTTTGAATCCAAGTCCTAGCCCACGATGATGTTAGCATATTGGTTCTTTTGCAATGTTCTCCTATTCTATAATCCCCAACCCTTCATCATCGTATTGTCGGGACCTGTTTTCTTATTCACTGTCATTCATAGAACCCAGATGCAAAGTCTCGTAGAACACTGAGTCTCCCCAACCTACGGATCACAATTGTGTGATCAGATATAGTGCACCTTCTCCCAACCCACAGCATTCATATCTCACCTCCTCTCCTCTCCTGCCGCGACTTACTAGTTTGGGGGAAATACCGTCCAAGTTATATTACATGCCTACCTAATTATTTCCTACTCTTTCTGCTTAATGCCTCTAAATCTTTCTAAGGGTGCTCTTCGGTGTTAAAAGTTTCTTAAGTAGACTACCCGAGAGAGAGAGAGAGAGGCTTATACTGAAATAGAACCGTATACTCCACTTGTGCAACAACCGTAGTAAAATGCATGTTAAGGTTGGTTCCTATAGTCTATTGTTAACATCAATTAGAACTCTAAGGAGACTGATACAAGGAGGCACGGCCCTGAGTATTGAAAATTGAACAGGTGTAATTCGCTAGAAGCAATAGGAAAATAGGTATCTTGTCGCAAACACGCGTGCCAGTAACCCGCCCACGAACCAATAAAAGACAGGAAGTATCCTCGGCATCACTAGCCTCTTTCAAGTACTCCAATAGCGCGACGCAATAAATGACTAATACAAGAGTCAAGTTAGAGCTCTGCTCCAACCCAACCGTTTTGACCACCTCCCCCAGATAGCAATCGTGCCAAAATCGAGGATCCTTCACCTTGCCCAACCCTGTCTGGCACCAGAAGTTTTTCTCATTTTCAAGTCTTGAATCATCTCGCAACCCTACCGCGTAACCCTCCTTATCCAAATCGCACTCTCACTCCCCGGATCCGCATTCTCCCTCTTCCTATACGCCCTATGCAACCTAAGTCCCACATCATGTTCCTCGCGTCTAATCTCCGCCAACGCCTCCTCAAACTCCTTCTTCCTCCTATCCACAAGCCTCATGCGCTTGAAATCCGTGATCAGAGGGTTGGGCGGTGCCATGTTGTTCAAGTCATTTAGAAGCCTGAAGACATTCGATCGTCGAATTCGTAAATCTTCCATTTGCGCTTCGAGCGTGTCGACATGGTCTGCAGCGCTTATTTCAGTGGGAGGACGTGGGAGCGCTTTTTGCGTGTTGCTAGTGCCCCAGGTGCTGGTGGAGAATGTGGAATCTGGGCGCGGGGAGGGGGGTGAGAATTGTGTGCTCATGGTTGCGGTGGAAACTGGTTTGCGGGAGGGGACTTTGTCGGAGGCGGCGAGGGGGCGGCGGCGGTTGAGGATCGATGATGCGGCTGAGATTGGTTCAACTGGGACCCTGGAAACCGGGAGTGGCGGAGGTGGTGAAGATTGTGGTGACTGCTGATATGTTGTGCTCGTGTTGTATGTGGTCCAGGAAAAGCGACTATCACTTGGTCCGAGATCCTGGCTCGCGGTCGATCCCGGAGTGCCTCCAATGCTCTTCCTCACAACCTTATTGCTTGGTGGAGTCGAGAAGCTTCTCGGAAATGTCGCAGTAATCAAGTTGCCTTGCTCATCCAACGCGGGAATGGGCAGTGTCTGTTTATTCGTCGGAGTAATTGGGCTAGGGTACGAATACGGATTATTCGGGCTCGTAGGGGAAACAACCGTACTGGGAGGCGAGTTTTTCCCAACTTTCAGCGGAACAATGGGTTGGATAGGGTTATGTGGTGTATCAAACTGGCCTAGATCGTCTCCTTCTTCTGATACAGGAAAAGTGTCAGCCGCTCCAGGTTCGCGTTTGACAGATGCCGCAAGCGATGTTGACGCATCCTGGACGGACCCTGGAATCGTTCTGGGCTGCGTCTGCGGTTGTCGCTGGAACTGCCGTGGTTCTTTCGTACGCTTGACGTCTTTGAAGGGCTTGACAATTTCGACACGTCCACTTGCGCGACTCCAGGGTTCGGGGGCTCGAGTGGTGGCATCGATTGTCGGTGAACGACCTGTACGCTCGGCAGGGGTTATGTTCTTTTTTCGAGCGTCTGGAGGTCCACCGCTCACTGAAACGTGATAGCCCATCGGCATCCGGTCTGATGGTGGGGAGAGCGCTTCTTTTGCGAAGGTTAGTGGGCTAACCCTCCCTGGTTTCCCTGTCGTACTGGAGGTTGGTTCACCAGAATGAGGGTCCCATTTGACTTTGCCGTTTGGCGCGACCTTTCCTCCCCAGAACTTCTGGGTGCTAACTGGTCCACCATCCCGGATGGTAGACGGTGCCTTGCGGAGGACGGGAATGTTGCTACGTACACCAGCGGCCCGGTTCTCGTCCACAGGCGACACATCGCGCATCGAACGAAACCGACGAGGTTGATCTGGACCTCGTTGTTGCTGTCGATCCGGCTCTGGAGAACTAGGCGGCGATACGTCGACGAAACCGGAGTGGGCAGGAACCGTACTCTCAAAATTTGATCGGTCAGGTGATGCTTGGGAGTAATAGGAAGACACAGTGGGAACATCCGAAGCCCTGTGGTCTTGAGGGTCATTCGGAGAGAGATAGTCGCTGTTGGAGTCAATATGGAATCACAATGTGCAGCGTAGTCTTTAGGCCCGCTAGCTGAAAGCGCGTACAAGATATTCCTCACACGACAGGGAATAAACTCCCCTCGAAGTCGACTTACTATTGTGCAGGGCGGCTTGAAGTTGCATTTGGCTGATAGTTGGAGTTGTACTGGATATCGGCAACGTTGGGGATGTATCTCAGCTGATCTTCGTCGTATGTGGTTCCAACAAGCACAGGATGGCCAATCTGCTTCTCCCTCTCGCGCAAGGAACCATCGCGCACGTGACCCTGTATTCGTTTCCACATGGTTGAGGCGATGTGTGCGAGGGAAATTGAAGGCGGAGGGATAAGATATAAATGAGGCCAGACCAAAGGAAAGCGCGAGCACGATGCTCTACGGCGCCGGGCTGAAGATGCGAAGGTGGTGAGATCAGCTTCCTTTGGACGCAGGGGACAAGGACTATGACGGGAGGCGCAGCAGCGCGTTTGTCGCGGCGCGACGGTCGAGAGTTGCTGTCGGAAAGGCTTTAGGAGAGATGCAGCGGTTCGATGGAGTTGCACCAGGTGATTTTGGTGGCGCTGCAGGCAACAAATAAGAGGAGGCCTGCGAGGCCGAAATGAACTGCTCTGCTCCGTTTCAGGCGCCAAATGGGCGTTTCGAAGTGATTTGCACCGAGGGCTGCCGGCGATGCGCGCGACAAGCGGTTCACGACAAGGCGAGAAAATGGTAGGTAGAGGAATAGAGATAGATGGTCAGGAAGCCCGTCCCATGTGAGCGCACCTGCAGCACGCTTGAAGCCGCCGAGCCGCTGAGGTGCTGAGCTACTGAGATGCTGAGGTACTGAGGTACTGAGGTGCTGAGGTGCTGAGGTGCTGAGGTGCTGGGCTTGCTATTCTCCCATATGGCATCCTCCTCGACGCGACTGCTGTCTGTTGGCATGCACATGCTTCATTAACATTAGCGTGGTGTTGCTTCCGTGAGCCAACAATGCCAATCACGTCAGCCTGGCTGCAGCCATCTTTCTTCATCTTCAAGTCCCGGCCCCGGCTTCGCCCAACATCGACTCTACCACTCGAGCTCTCCCTTTGCGAGTGAAACGTTGACCCCAAAATGGCAGACAGTAAGTGCCCCAATGCACTCCCGCGAACGAATATAAACTGATGCCCCCGCCTAGCCAGCTCTCCTCCGCCCGCCGCCGAGGTGTAAGCATAGCCAGCGCAGCATCATACGGCGTCCATCCTGCTAACACACATACCAGAACCTCCGCCGTGACGCCCGTTAACCTCATCCTCCTCACCCTCTTTGCTTTCCTGGTCTACATGCGCCTCAAGCCCGCCAAGCCACAAACCCTCCCCCGCGCCCCACCGCCCACCGTCTTCCGCACCTTCACCCCGCCCGAGCTCTTCCCTTACAATGGCTTAAATGGCATGCCTGTATATCTCGCTGTGCGCGGCCAGGTCTTTGATGTCACAGCTGGCCGTAACTTCTACGGCCCGGGCGGACCTTATGCGAATTTTGCCGGAAGGGATGCGAGCAGAGGACTGGCGTGCGGCAGCTTTGATGAGGATATGTTGACAAAAGATTTGGACGGGCCGCTGGATACGCTTGACGATTTGGGGAACGAGGAGATGGAGGCTATGAGGGGGTGGGAGGAGAGGTTTTCAGAGAAGTACCTCATCGTCGGAAAGCTGGTTGCCACCGGGAGTGAGGAAGCGAAGGTTGCTGCTGCTCAGCAGTGATTGAGCAGATGGAATGGGTGTGGAAGAATTACGAACATCCACTTGAGTTGCAGGGCGATGCAGTTTGCAGATGGGCAAACACATTCTTATCATGTGTCATACATGGCGCGCCGGGGAAAAGCTTATAGACGTACGGAAATGCTCTCCTTAACGACACCTATTGTTGTCATGTCATGTCAATTTTAATTTTTTTGGCTACGTTACAATCCAGCTTCCCACAAAATGGCCTCACAGTTCCCTTGACCAGTTGATGTATGTTGATTGGGTCTAAACACCCGCTTCCCCGCAACTCCTCTATCTTTGCATTGTATACGTCGTTCACACACTACAATATTTGTCTTTCCACATATAAGGCGGACAAGGAGTTTCCTGTCATGACCCCCACAATGAGTAAGAATTGCATCCTTGTCTTGGTTAAATGCCGCTATTAGCAGCTGGGTTGCTTAATGAAGCGTAAATAGACGGTCTTGACTAGTGCGCCAGTTGCAGCTGTTTGAGCTTTATCCTTAAGCTTTCTTGAAAATCCAGCCGTACCTTCTGCTGCGCAGGATGAAGTTGGCGCAGCTAGGTTAACCAACTGTTTAATAGTGCAGTGTGCACTTCCTGCAAGGTCGATGTTTGCGTATACCAACGCCACCAGGCAACCAATGGGACGTAGAGCAACCTGGATTGGTAGTGGGAGGTATTCCTTGGTAATGTTGACAATTTCGAAATCGAGTATTAGCACACGCCTGCTGTATGTTCCTTCTATCATGCTCTTGAATATTTCAAAGATTAGCTTGTACTTAGGAGTGATGTTGATCTGAATCCGGTCCAGAGGGACTAATGCTGGCTTGTCGATAAGTAAAGCTGCTAGCACTTGATCCCCCCCATATTCTTTAAAAAGAGAGCGCGCATGGAATCTGCACAGGCTATGCGTGTCCTCCCCTAGAAGTGTACAATCATATGAGAAGATGCAAGATGGCGCCCTATCTACTAAATATGCAGGGGTAAGCTACACCCGTGAGATATGTGGACAAATATTAGTAATTCCATAGAGCTGTACGGGATCTTGTTGAACGCGTATCGACTGTAAATGTTTGTTGCATCACAATTCCCGGAACCTTGACTTCCGGTCAGACACTATGCCAGTGCAACGCTATGTTAGTTTAGTCTTGTGCTCGGATAAATTACGGCCGCCTATTAGTTCAGTCCTCTTGATTTTCCTTCGAGAACATATCCAAGCGCATCTCGTACCTCTATTTTCGTATCACTCGCTGCAAAACTGGAGGATCGACAGAACGCATATTTCATACTGAGGCTTAAGATAGGCCTGCTTTGTCTAATGTTAGTCTTGCATGTGGGGTGTCCGATAAATTGCAGCTCATATGTTTCAGCCTTTCTAATATTGATTGGCGCCCTGCATCTCCTGCGGTGCAAATCAGCGTGCATACAAGTAACTTTACGTGTAAAACAAATATCCTAGGCTAAGCCTAAACATTGTCTCGATTAGGCGTTAGCGCATATTACCATCCGCTTGTTGACAACCTCGCCCTCACTTTCCTCACACTCTTCTCACCTTCTGCTCACTCGCCTTTACAAAACCATCATCTTTCTTCTTCTCCCATCAACTTACTCATACTCACTCCATTCTACTTATTTGATAATTCAATATCATCCACAATGGCTGCCACTACTTCCAAAGCGACCACTCCCAAAGGCAAAGCGCCAGTTGCACCAGGCAAGAAAGGCTTCGGTGGACGTGTTTCCAAGGCCAATAAGCCAAACAAGGCAAGAGACGCTATGGTTGCCATGCAAGCATACTGTAGGTTGCTCACTATCATCTTCAAATAACGCGTCAAATCGCGTCCTTCAACGCGTTATATCGACACTAGTCCGCATCGACAACGATTGTGGACTATTTGCTAACTGTTGTCAACAGTCAAGGAGAACCGCTCCAAGTACAAGGATCTGGATTACAAGGAGCAGCAAAAGGCCATGGGCTCTGAGGTAAGTCGCTTCTGCTCGTTACGCTTGACGCATCACTTCACATTCACACCTTGTTCTCATTGTCAACTTCCATCGTCCTCACAAGTTTCTCGATCATTACCTCCTTTTTACCCCGCGGCCTCTGTTTGAGCAGGAAAACTGACCCATTATGTAGTGGAAGACCTCGTCCAAGAACCCCAAGAACAAAGCCTAATGGTCTTCGTTTCTCAGTCTGTTCGATGGGCCGTGATCGCTTACTTTGCATTTGATCGAGAGAGACTTATTGCCAACTTTTCGAAGACTACTTCATCTTGAGACTGGCCACCTTCACCATTTGAGTCAGGCTTCGTTCATCCTTCTTTCTTACCAACATATGTACTCTATTCCCCAATTTTGTTCCTGGTACGACTTTGTGGCGAAAAGGATCAAAGTTTCTCTTCATGTGCAGTACACGAATCGTCACGTCAGTCACGTCGTGCATGCATCTCATTTCTTTCTAGATGGATGGGCAGCGCATGCGATGGGGATCTTCACAGGGTCCGGCCAATATGGATAATATCCAAATGACTTCGTTCGCATTGTCCCTGCCGTGAGCGATGCATGCTAATTAGGCTAATTGAGCGCAGAATGTTACTTATCCTCAAACGCGTCGGAACGCCGATCCGAGACGGTAACACGACGATGTACGATGGTATGTCAACTTGCTTAGTCTGGCAGTGCGGAAAATCGTAACGTGATGACAATTCTTGATTATTGCATACCTCGCACTTTTATAATGGTTCATCACCTGCTAGTCACTTTCCCCATTTATCTTAAATATCATCGACAGTCCTCATTTGCTCGAATTCCCCTCTTATTGATTGATATCCTTCCATAGGCGAGACGCTGACCTGCATACATATCAGCAGCTCTCTACATCTGGCCTACTACTTCACTATAGACTGCACATCATTACACGCCTGAAATTTTGACGTGCAGGACGGATCTCAGATCTTTGCATCGGCTCAATATGTTTGTACGCCATCTACCTGAAAAATCTTAGCCGTAATAAACTCGAGATATGCTTCTCTAAGCCCCGATCTCTTATTGTCTGCTCACGCCTAACCTTGTCGCTGCTTGATTGCCAAGTTCAAGGTACCGTTCTACAGTACACACTTGACGGATGGGCTATTGCTATGAAGCAACCGTTGTCTTGTAGCAGACGTTTGCTGCCTTATCTTATAACAACCTACATATCAACATATGCACGTCCTCGAATATGCACATTTACCCTTCATCTTCACAATCGAAGGTTCTGCAATATGTTCAATACATCTACCAACCTGCATCGGGATCTATACACCGGCCCGTCCCGCCCATTTCCAACAGCATACCCACGCCCGTGTTCCATTGCATTGCTTCTAGTCCACGTCAGGTACAGGCAATCCCTCAATGATCCTCATCTTCTCTATTCCAAGCGCTACCATCGCCTTCTTAGCCTCTTCATCCCTCAACTTCTTCGTCTCTTCATCAGTCACAAGCACGAAGTCATATGTCAATAATTTCGTTCCCTCGTTAACATCATACTTCCTCACTTGTTCTGCTGTTACCGTTCCAAGGTCAATGATAAGGGACTCCTTTACGCCGAAGACAGCATCACTAGTTTCGTAAGGGTCGCCACGGAGGTATAATGCCCTATGATCACTCGTTAGCCAGCACAAACGGACGTTTAGGTAGCGACGAAATAGGAAGTAGAAGAGGTAGGAGAAAGAGATACACACGTAATCAAATGATCAAACCCCTCCTTCTCAAACATGAAATGCATGTGACTCGGTCTCCACGGATGTCTCCTCAACACCCCCAACATGCGTCCCACAGGCCCATCCTCCGGAATCCGATATGGCACCGGCACAATAGCCTTGAACCAAAGTTTACCTTCCTCATCTGACCTCAACACAGCTCTACCATCCGTGTTTTCCCCGTTGTAGGACTCATATTGTACATCGTAGCTCCCCTTGCTATCCGTCTCCCAGATGTCGACTTTCACATCTGAGATTGGGTGTCCATCAGTACCTTTGATCGAGCAAATACACAGTAAGGTCTCTCCGTCGGGGTCGGCGCTGATTGAAGAGCCGGGGGTTTGGGCGGGTGCGTCGTGCACGTGGTAGGGGCCGAGAACTGTGCCTTCGGTTGAGGAGGCGGGTTTGGGGTGCGAAATAGAGTCTACGAGGAGGGAGAGGCCGAGGGTGTCGGAAAGGAGAATGAATTCCTGGTATGAAATGTCAACTTATGGTAGGTGAGGGGAGTTGAAACTGGAAGACAACATACTTGTCGTACGTCTGTGCACTTTTGGCCCACAGCGGTCAGAAACTCAATACCCTTCATCCATTCGTCTGTGCTAAGTCTGGTCTCGCGTGCAAAGTCGTGCATGTGCGTTACTAAACGCTCGAGGATGTACTTCAATCGTGCATCTTCCGCTTGTGAATTGATTCGGATCACGTTCTCGGTGATGTTGTCGATTGTGAGATCTTTTAAGATAGGGACGTTGACTTTGGGAGCTGGTTGCGCCATATCTGCACAGAGGGATGAATTGACGATGTAGAGCTGGGAAACGAGAATGGAAGAAGGTGACGTGTTAAGAAGCACAAGACGTGACGTTTCTGGGGGGTTGGGGAGTCTTGTAAATATGCGGGAAGCTTGATCAATTCAGAAATAGAAGTGATCAATAAGGGATTGGTAAAGCAGTGGATGAGAACGGGCCCATTCCGCGAAGCTCTCCCATCATTCCCAAAGCTATTCTGATGACGAAACACCTTTCTCTGAGCTCTAATAGGGTCCATAGGCTTTGGTACCTAAGTCTTGGAGGCTGGTTGTGACGGGGACGCGTTACCCCGCCCCTGGAGTAAGACGAGGAGGGGTCAGTACTTCGCTACTGTATGTGGGGTAACTGTGCACCTTGAATGTATTAATCTGATATGCCGTTCAACTTCTTTTGAGAAGTATTTGTTTTCTATTATACCTAGTAGTAGGCATATATAGCGATGAATCTGCAAAGAATTTATCGCACCGTACTCTTAGTAGATAACAATGTGGAGTGGATATTAAGCCAGGGGCTTCTAAAAAGTAATTAACGCCTCCTTCTAACCGATTCATGTGCTGTATTCTCACCCTCCTCCGTTCCACTATTTCCTCACCATTACACTTTCAGTACCATCTCCTCTCTAACAAACTCGGAAAATCCTTCCTCGATACTCTTGCTGAATGCGACGAAGAAGGCCATATTCTCACTCCTTGGTGGCGGGCAATGTTCGACCTGCGCCTTGATATCCAAGTTTCTCAGTCCCTTGATGGCCATCATCTGTTCAGCCCACTGCAAGTCCACACCACCATCAGATCCCCATTCTCTACCCACCCTTCTTAAGACCTCAAAATCGCCCTTCTCGATCCCTTTGACTTCTTCCCAACCTGTCGCGGGCCTGCCTCCCATGATATCGAGTTTAAGGGTAGAAAGGAAAACGCCGTTTTGGGAGGACGACAAGTAAGAGAACGCGGACACCCATTCCGCCCTATCAAACTCCTTAGTATACGGCAACGCTTTCTTCGTAACACCAATACTCCTCACACACGCTCTCGCTACCGGTGTCAGATCTTGCAGAAACGGAACGATGGCTTCAACGTTGGTGTGGAAAGCAAACGTATAAGTCGAGTACAAGATTTTGCCCGCCTCGGCATGGATCTGGCGGTTTAGGCCAAGGAGTGAGGAGACCGTGTGCCGGAGGTGTGAGGTATAGGGAGAAAGAAGGATGCGGTAGGTTGTTGGAACGGTGGAGGTTAGGAAAGGCCCTGTCTACTCATCAGTTCCCGCCTTGTGATATCGAATGACTATTTGGCAGGCTAACTTCGAAAGAACTGAGCAATTGATGGGGAGGAAGACATACCAGTCCGCACGTGATAAGTACTCCTCTTTCTCCAGTTTCTGCTACTGTGTGCGCCCAGATATGGGTCGATGGTGCGTACAGTAAGGGTGAGTGCGTCTGATTCTGTGTCCGATGTGTAGTATGTGTGGTAGTCAGGAAGGAGGTTCGCAACAGATGTACTGTTCCCGGTTTGTGGGGTTGCGGAGGGAAAGAGTAGGAGTTCGTAGATCATCAATCTGATCTCGAAGGGGAGGCGGAGGAGCAGTGAGGGTTGCCTGTGCTGATCGGACATCGTGACGCCAATTCGAGGGATTGGTCGGTGGGAAATTGCTGTCGTTTGTTGAAGTTGGGATAGTATGATTGATGATATAGCTGATGGTCCCAGGGACTTTCAAGATAGCGGAGTGGATGTTCAACGAAATGTTGAGAAGGAGGGGATAGCTGTATGTACTGAGAAATGATTACGCCTTTGAGTTGTAGCTGCGGTGTGGTTGAGCCCAACTTTTGACCTCACCGTATCCAACTCTTTCACTTTTAATAGAAATTAGAATCTCGCAGATCGAAGCAGACTAGGGAAGGGATAATAAAATATATAAAATTTCAGCGGAACTCGTGTTTATAACGATGCTAACAATTTCCAGCCATCAAGGTGCTGACGAGGGAAAGGTCCGAGCAATGCCGGCACTCTCCCGCTACCCTATGCCCCTCCCGGTTAGAGCATGTGGGTCATCGCACCGAGGTGCAGTAGCGGCGATAGAGAGGGAAATATTTTGATTGAGAACTTGGAGAGCGGTGAAAAGATAGCGTACAAGGAATTGTATCATGAGTAATCCCTGCATGCGCCGAGGAGGACCATGTTAATGCTAATGTCAGCCTGTCTATTTTCAAAGAGAATCACACCCTGGAAGTATCTACTCTATAGAGGAAGTAATCACAGCAGACAAGGTTTTTTAGTCACTCTTAGTGAGGAAAGTGTGCCAAGAATAGGTGTGGGTGTGGGTGTGGGTGCGAGTGTGAGTGTGCAGACGTCAGACCTTTCGATGATTGCGTGTGAAAACGGCTTGAGAAGGCGCCATCCAGTTCCGCAAGAGGGAAAATCCACAACGGCGCCGAGGACATGATACGTACCTGCATCATCGGGCCCGCTTGTCAGTTTCAACAAAGAGAGATCCTTGTGAAAGTCTGGTGATGGACTTGTCCGTCGGAATATACTCGGAGCGGCTGGATGTTTCCTGTGTAGTAGCATGGTATGCCGTACATAGATGCTACGTAGACTGGCGGTGAGGCTCTTCGGTGCCGTGCCGTGCCTCAGAAAAGCAGTAGCCATCGTCCTGACAAAAACAAAACACTCTTGTTCTCCCCGCCTATCAGCATAGCGAGGAAGACATGTTCGGGCTGCCATCAGATTTGATTGATTGTTACATCGTCTCGTATCGCTGCGTCTCGAAAAGCCCAACCTAGTCCATCCCACCGCTACCAAGAGTTTCCACTCCCATTCCACCCATAAACTACATCCTTTTCTCACTTTAAAAGTTATCCCTATCTCTCGCACTGTAAAAAAAGAGAACTAAGTCGGCATAAAAAACGAAAGGCGAAAAAGGTTGCAGAAACCACAAAACACAATTTTTGGGACTTGGATCCTCCCTCAAAAGACTCCAGATCGGATTTGATCGCACGATAAGCGCCTTCAAGCACGATAGACCAAGCCGGTGCCTTTCAAACCAAGGCAGATAAGACAAGGAAATAGTGTGTGTGTATGTGAGAGAGAGAGAGAGAGAGAGAGAGAGGGAGAGGGAGAGAGGAAGTAAAGAAATTGTTCGTCATAATACAAAGGCGGCAAGCAGATGCGCTTCGCCATCAACTGAGAAGATGTGAAGAAAAAGAACCCCTCGCCAATGCCCTCCCTGTCGACTTGGTTCCTTTTCCTATAACTAGCCATGATTTTGTGCCAAAGCTAAGTATCCATCTTCATCGTCGTGATCCTTCCAAACGGGCGCTAGTGCTGCTGCTGCTGGCCATAGTTGGTTCCCCAGCCGCCACGATTGTAGCTTCCATAGCCACCACCTCCAAAGCCACCATATTGGCCGCCATAACCGCCAGCTTGGTGGCTACCGGCTCCCTGATGACCCAATCCTCCTAGACCGCCATACTGGCCGCCCTGGCCTTGGTTGAGGTGACCTGGGTAACCACCGAAACCTTGCTGGTGCGACTGCTGAGGTCCTTGTCCAGCACCTGGCGTGTTCGTCGCGGATCCCGGACGTCCAGGTTGAGTACCAAGCGCAGACGGGCTGGGACCGCTGCTCTTTTCAGCACCGAACGGCTTCAAGGAACCTTCATCGGCACCCTGTTGACCTCCCTGCTGTCCATACGAAGTATTCTGGTTCGGGTAGCCACCTTGGGATCGGCCGAACGTGTCGGGAAAAGCTCCTCCAAATCCCCCAGCGCCTGCTGTGGTGGTAGGTTGAGTGTGCGAAGCCGACGATACTGATCTGCCGTATTCTCCGAGACCTCCAGCGAGTGCACTATCACGACCATGAGACTGTCCAAATCCACCAGCGTTGGCGGGAGAGGCAGAGTGTTGATCGAAAGATGCTTGTGGGGACATTCCATAATGGTGAGGTTGACCATACATCCCTCCCTTCCCACCGAAACCGCCATAACCTCCTTGTTGTTGGCCATAGTTGCCGTATTGGTTCATATAAGCGGCATAGTAAGGAGTGCCATAGTACGGGTGGTTGTAGGGGTATCCACCACCTTGTTGGCCTTGTTGTGCGTGCGGTTGGTGCAATTGCTGCTGGCCTTGCTGGGACGCGGGTCCAGTAGGATGCTGTCCCGCTAACGCAGGATTTGGTGTGTTGTGACCACTGTTCTGAGCCTCGTTGTACCGGCTCTGTGCCTGTTGGCCTTGCTGGCCTTGCGAGTAAGTCGAGTCGGTCGGCCCAGCGCCGAAAGCACTGCCAGTGCGCTGTTGGGCTGAGCCAGCTTCTTGTTGGCTTTGGGTGTTTTGCTGACCATACGATTGGTAATAGTTCTGATATGCGGAACGTTGTTGATCCGATGTCAGATACTGAGAGCTAAAGCTGTCCGGTGCAGACGAGAAACCCGGAGCCTGCGATGGAGGTGGCTGCTGCTGCTGATGCGCCGCATTTTGGCCTTGTTGTTGGTTGGGGTAGTCATATTGACTGGCCTGAGGAACCTGTTGACCAAATGGATCATATGGCTTTTGCTGTGGGGCTGCGGGCTCTGACTGGACACCGGTCTGTCCGTAACGCCCAAACTGGTTGTAGGGCTGGTTGCCTTGCGAACCTTGGCTTTGCATTGCTTGTGGGCCAAGTGGATTGGATTGTGCCTGGTGAGAAAGTTGTTGCTGTTGCGAAGGAATTGGTAGTCCAGGAGCATTCTTGGGAGTCGGGTTCGTCTCCTGGGGTTGTGCTTCTGCTTGTGGAGCCGCTTGTCGAGGAGCAGGAGGTAGCGAAGCCCTGGGCTGTACCGGCGAATGCTGAGGAGGTTGGGTTCTCGTTTCTGCCTCTTCTCTGTCTTCGTCCACATCCAGGCTGTCCTCATCCAGGTCACCATTGAGACCTAAGCTTCCAAACTGAACAGCTGCCCGATCCACGGCGTGGTTGCCAGGCATGACAACAGCTTCTTGCTGCTCAACCAACCTTCTCTGAAAGCTTGCACTGCGATGGGGAGCGCCGGTCGCCTTGAGCGCGGTCGTCGCAAAGCCGCCTACAGCGGGGCGACTAATGGGGGCTTGAGTGGCTGTGCTCAATGGTGTTGCAACGCCAGCGATGCTGCCAATATCCCCCGAACCAGCAACGGTGCTGGCAGCTGTCTCTGTCGGTGGTGGCTGAGACTCATCTGGCAAATGTTCAACATTATCCTTGGTCAACTCGTCCTTCGATGGTGTCAGCGTAAGCTCGGGGCCGGGCTCCTGGATATCGGGCGTCAAGTCCACCTCGACGGCCTGGGGTTCAGGTACGGGCTCATCTGCAGTCTCTTCGGGCAGTTCAGGCTCAGCTACTGCTTCCTGGGGCTCTTCTTGGGCCGGGGTCTCTGCAGGCGGGGGTGCCTGTTCCTGGGCAACGGGGGATTGCACGGCGGGTTTTGGAGTAGCAGGCGCAGGCGCAGGCGCAGGCTTGGGCTTCGCGAACATGCTAGCCCATGTCTTCTTGCCCTCTGGGACTGGCGCGGCAGCTTTCGGGGTCTCGGCCTTGTGAGTCTGCGCTGGGGGAGATGCTTCTTCGGCTGCAGCTGGTGCATCCTCCTTGGGTTCGGCAGAGACTTCTGGAATGTCCCATGCTGGCGAATCAACGGTGGGAATCGATGGCGCACCGGTAGGGCGAGTGCCGTTTGTGGCTCCTCCTCGAGCTCCTCCTCGGAAGCCTCCACGACCCCGGTCCGTACCGCGAGCACGACCGCCACGGACGCTATCACCGCCGCGAGCTACACGAGGTCCTCCACGAACAGAGGGCGCACCATCATGGGGCGCGCTCGGATCCTTGACCTTGGAGCGGGAACGGTCCTTGCCCTTCTTGACTTGGGCGAACTGAGAGACATTGCCTGGCGAGGAAAAAAGTTAGCAGGAGCATCAATGGCCGCAATTGCATAGCCGCAAGTGAGTCGGGGGGAGGCGAGTCGATGCTTGACGCAGCGAGGCACGGCGCTTACCCTCGGTGATCTTCTCGACGGTGGCCTGGATATCACCATCAGATTCTTCGATGGCCATGATGAGGTCTTCGTCGGTCCAGTCGACGAACATGTCCCTGAGTATGGTCAATTGTGAGGCGTAGCGGCGCTTGAGCTCGCCCAGCTCGCTGTCGTCGGCAGATGTGTCGTTTGGCGCCAGACCGCCGTTGGGCTGGTTGTTTGATCGAGGGCCTCGCGAGCCGTGTGCGCCTCGTCCACCGCGAGCTGAGCTCCTGCCGCGCGCGGCGGGCCGAGACTGTACGTCAGACATGTGGATGTGTGTTTGTGTGGGTGAGCCACTGGGGGGGTGGAGGTGTGGGAGACGTGGACGGGGTGGACGGGGTGGTGGTGGTGGAGGAGGAGGGATGTGGGCGGAGCTGATGATGATGGAGGCAGGGAGGTGAAGGTCGCAGCTGGAAGGGCAAGCAAACGGCTTGGCGCTCAGAGTGCTCCGACGGCCAGAAGATGCGCGCGCAGCTTTGAGGCGATGAGGACAGACAGGGCGGAGGAGAGGACTGGGGAGCGTGTTTGGGCGGACGAGATTGGAAAGAGCAAGCAGAGCAAGCGGAGCCAGCCCTGAGCGCTGCTCTCCTGGCATGTGTGTCGCGCTGGCTGGGGCACGTGACCTAGGGCGTCTCACCCCTGGGGCACCCCGTCGCTGCACTCAACCGCCACACAACCCCGCGTCCACAGCAGCA
>BLYF01000166.1:47407-70119 GCA_014905255.1 Herpotrichia juniperi | reverse complement strand
GAGGTGGCGAGAGATGTGGGTCGAACCATCGCCACTCGCCACATACACTACTTACCCCGATAACCACAGTATGTGTACGAGGTCATGATTAGCGGACAAGCAGTGCAGATCCGTGGGATGATCGGCAGTTAGGAAGATGGAACCGAGCTTTGCCTATCTCCAAACTCACACTCTCAGCATTGACCTCATCAGGTTTTCCGTTCAGTGCACCGAGGATCCCCTCGCCTGCAACGATGATGTTAGAAGAAGGTTGCACGTGGCGCTGCTGCGTAACCAACCCAACGTCCTGTATTACCCCGTGCAGAGTAGACGCACCACGAAAACCACCACAGCGTTTGATAAGGTTTCAGTCATATCCTCTTTCAGCATTCCATAAACCTCTGCCGCTACCCGCATGGTACTATCCTGGAACCATGATACCAAGCTAGGAATGAGCCGGTGGCGTTCTCCAGCCGCCATCGCTTCCGCCTGCAAATGGCATCAACACTCCCCGCCTCCCCGCTTCCAAGGCTCTTGTGTGATGCAAACACCAAGCGCCCGTCAAAACGCCAGGCCTGTTCTAGCGGTGCCACTAGGCTGTCCATTGAGATGCTGATTGCTCATATAGAAGCCATAGCATAGGTATGATGATCCACCGGAGGGTAGGGCGTACGTGTGGTTGCGTGTACACGCCTCTGCCACAGCAGATCACCCCTGGTGGACGTGCACGGTATAATCCAAGGTTGAGTACATATTTACCGCCGTGGGAAGGTTGGCTATAGCTGAGACTAATCCTATGTGTTGCAAGCAAATCACCTTCTTCTTTGGCCTTTTTCTGCCTTCGCGTCTTCAAGTTCCGTTTCGTTCTTCTCTCTTTCCAATCGACGTCTAGCCATCATTTAGGCTGTGGCTATTCACAAATCGTTCAAGATGACGCATCTTTTGTCTCCCAGGAGACATTTCCTCTCAGCTCGAAATGCTTTTGACGCGTGAGTTGTTCATTTCATCTTCTCGAAACCCTCAGGCCATCGGATACACGTCTCATGTAAACCCCAAGAATGTTATGCTAACATCTTGTCGCTAGTTACGAAGTTCCTCGACCGTACTCCTCGAACCAGTCCGAACATCGCGAACATCTCTCGTCTATCCCGTCGTCATGCTGTACATCTCTTTCGAGCGCTTCTGTTATATCTAGACGATCTTCTGTGGCAAACTCTACCAGCGTATCAACGTATGGATATCGATTTGAGATCCCGCGCCTTACTCAAACCCCTTGGGAGCGAGAGCGCTACAAGAAGAACTCACTATGGCGACGTTCGAAGCCAGAATACGTCTTCCCAGCTGAATTTTTCAAGAGATTACCGCGGGAGGTGTATGATTGCGTTGTGGACCAGTTGGAGCAGTTGCACACTGAGAAGGATCAGTCGTGCCCGTGCTATCTGAACGATCTATTTAACCTGTCACTAACAAGCCGCGCTTGGGATCGAGCTGCCACTTTCAAATTGTATGTTAGCTAGTATCTTTCACAACAGCGTACTGACTATGCTTTGTATAGGTACCGTAGAGTTTGGGTCCTCACCAACGATGAGTGCTCCAAGATGCCAAAGCTAAAGATAAGAGGAACCAGTCGATTGAAACTTCTTCGAAGGACCCTCCGAGAACGTCCCATTCTCGGCCGCTGCATTCGAGAATTGCAGATGGGTGACTTTCTGTCCCTCTACCAAACCGCTAGCATCGATCGAGAAGAGATATTAAACTTGGTTGCATCAGTCGTCATGGCGTGCCCGAATCTTGAGCGTCTTGTTGGGTTCCATACACCTTACACCTTTTCCTTCGATCGGTTGTCGCACGCGCTCTCAATGAAACAACACCTGAAAGAACGTGTCTGGCTGCTTACCGAGAACGCGGATGATGATTTCAATGAGAATGATAACGACGAGTTGAGTAGCTTTTACTACCAAGCAGAATGCGATCCAACCGAACGCTTTCTCGAACTCAACTCGAGTTATCCGAATCTTACAACACTTGTCCTACACCAAGAAGCGTGTCATGCTTCAATTTCATTGAATTTTCGAGCCATAATCGGCACTTTGCGACAACTGCCCTCTCTCCGCCATTTCTCGACATCTGGTCTCCCCGCCTCTTCTTTCTCAAACATGACTCTAAACGCACTTCCCCCAAACCTGAAATCTCTTCGTCTCGAAAATCTCCCCGGTATCAACGATAAAGGCCTCCAACGCTTCGCTATGTCTCATCTCTCCACCTCCCTGGAAAGCGTCGCCCTCATTGATCTCTCAATCTCAAACCTGGTCACACTCTCACACTTCCTCTCTGATGACCTAACCAACCTAAAACGTTTTACATTCTCCCAACACAACGCCCCTTCTCTTCCCTTCACTAGCGACATCCCTCTCTTTCAATCCCAGACGCTGGAGAACATCCACTGGGAGGTTCGCTCTCAAGCCTGTCTTCCCATAACACACCACACCACGACTCCAGGGTTTCCGTTCCCAAATACAGAGCCCATTTCGTGCCTCGCTACTTCTTTACTGTCAACCTGTATCAAGAACAGCCTCTTCCCGGGTCTGAGGAAGTTGAGGGCTCCTCATGACCCGCAAGGGCTGCTACAGGCACAATGTAAACCCCTCACCACCGCAATGTTGAGTGAGGATCTCCCGGCCAAGAGACCCGTTCCTTCATATATGGCGCACCATGATGGGATGTTGTCGGGCTCTTGCTCTCCATCGATATCAGGGCCCCCGCTCCCCAGCTCTAAGTTTAGGGTCGACAGTCCCATGAGTGCGACCTTCGATATACCTACCAACCGTACCCACAACTCGCAGTACTCGCCAACTATCATAGATAGTTCGGTGGCGCTGTCTCCTTCAGCTTCTCGTGCAGCAGCACAATCCCGTATTCTCGCTGCACGCAAGTCGCCCTTCATCACTATCCATGTCACAGATCCCGATGGCATTATATGCTTCGAGAAAAAGTTTGGCGGATTCATAGGGAGGTTGGACTCTTATATCAAGTATGAGTTACGCTCAGACAGAACTTGGATGGTTGAAGACGAAGATGAAGTATATGAGTGTGGAAACGAGTGGATTGTTGGCATGGGGGACTTATCTAGGAAGTGGGAGGCGCAATCCTTTCAAAGGGTGTGCTGCAAGGGGCATGAGTTACGAGGTGGGAGTATAAGTGTTGAGGATATATTTTAGGGGTTGAGAGGTTCTGGGTATAGGCATAAATATGGCGGGGTAGGGGCTTCGTCGTTGATAATGGAAAGATTATGCAACGTCTTGTCTCGATTTCTTTGCTCCTAGCGACGGATTGCGTTTTTAATCTAACTTTACCAAGCTCGGAAGGCGGAGTTGCTCAATCGCTATAACACTGTATTTTCAAGCAAGAATCACTCATAAATGTTATTCACGTTGTAATATAGATACAGAGGCTGTTCATTCTCAATCTCTATTTTCCAATTACTGGGGAGGTCAGCAGCTTACGACAGAGCATATTCGTAACGAGTAAAAGTACCATCTCAAAGGTGTACGAAAAACTCAAGTAGACACGACATGTTACAAGTCCGAGTCAATTTTTACATCCCATCGTCATTGCTCAAGAGATACGCAACCCTCCGTCGTTAATTCAAACCCTCAACAGTTCACGATTGAAACCGAACATGCACCGCAGCATATGAAACCACTCTCATCTCATACCAGGAAACTAAAAGGTTTGCAGCATCACATTCATTGCGGTACCAATGCACCCTATTCTAGGGTGATAGGAATTGATTTTTTGGTCTCTAACAGTGACCTATTCTGAAAGAGATCAGGATGATAGAGCTTGGACTTTTATAGGCCTGTTCGCGTGAGGGAAGGAGGGCGACTGGTACTAACAGAGGTAGCGTACCAAAGGACCGGCCAACACCGGCCAACACCGGCCACCACCGGCCACCACCCACAAAGGCCGTGTACGAGGTCTTGCGGCGTCAAAAGATACCACGTAAGGTTAATGGGAGTTAAAATTATCAACATGAGGATGTGGCGTGGAGGCCACTAAACTAATCTGTGCTATGGAAGATATTTTACTATAGAACACTAGATATCTATAATACAGAGTAGATACATGTAACTGCGCCTACTATAGAGCAGCAAGGCCCTATTTTAGGCCCTATCACCGTATTTTAGGGTAAAAGACTGTAGAGTTAGGGTTTATAACCCTGTAATTAAGTAGTTAGTCTCTGTTTTAGGGTGATATAGCTTAATTTGCAGTCTGCTACCCTAAAATAGAGGTCTCTAGCGCCCTAAATAGGGTCCTCTACCACCCTATGTTAGGGGGCTTGGCCCCAATTCAGGGTGCGTTGGTACCACAGTGTTATGACTCACGGCCGAGATTTCTTTTCTCTTCCTTACCAAAAGTGACGCACTACCAAAGCCCCATATATTTCACGGTACTATCCGATGGGACAACAGTGCATAAAAACGTACCGTACAAGTACAATTTTCCGCTCGAAATAACGCTGTTCAGATTGAAATAGTGAGTTCGAACACTGGAGCTGGGTACTGGTATACGGATGGAGGAGGAAGTGATAAGTTCTGCCGACTGCACAGTCAAAGTAAACACGCGTTCTTGAATATACTGGAGGCGACACAAATCTGCTAAGGGATGGGCGGTGAGAAGGATGGATGCGTTGGTTGCGAGATAGGACAAGAGATAACGGTAATGGAGATGGTGGTCGTCAATACAACAGCGGATATAAAGCATGGTCGTGCATTCGATGGTAAAGAAGACGAAGTAAAAGAGCACAGGAAGAAGTGCACTTTCCTGAAGTGGAAAATCCTAGGCAAAAAGCTGGCGAATGGTATTCTCGTTGAAGAGATGCCGTTGCATATAGTCAACTAGAACATAGAATAACTGCTTGCAAGCACCACGCATGCGCATACGAAAGACTATCAGTGAAGGGCGATGAGATTTAGGAGACATCAAACTACAAAAAGCTATTCAGCATCTGTTAACCTGAATTCCAGAGACGCCCATCCGCCGACCCTACATAACATATAGCTATCCGTTCCTTGGTTCCATAACACATATCATTAACCCTCAAGTCCTTCTATTTCCCCATGTAAAACTTATTAACGCCAGCAGAATTCTCCAGATCGATCAACACCACATACACCCATTTTCATCAACACCTACTTTAGAAACACTATAACCACCCGCTTAATTGAGATACCCGTCCTCAACCTCCACCATTTCCCTACTTCTCCTCTCCCAATCTGGGCACCCATCCCCAATACAAGAACAACTTCCCTCTTTCAAGCACCCATAAGTCTCACGATCAGGATACTGTTGAGCCCAGTCACAGTTCGGGGTATTGTTGGGATAATCTTGGGGCCAGCGCCAAGGTTCTGAGGGAGCGTAGCAAGAGCAATCCTCGTTGAAGCAGAGAGTATTTGGAGGGAAGCCCGACGGGGTGGGGTAGAGGGGTTTGGTTTCGAGATAGGCAGGAGGAGGTTCGGGGATAGGCTCTACGTAGTTAGGGCATCCTGGTATAGGACCCCAAGATTCGCAGACATCGTAAGCGGCTGGAGGAGGGAGGAGCTGTGTTTTTTGAGCTTGTGGTGGTGGTGGTGGAGGCGGAGGCGGAGGCGGATGCGGAGGAGGAGGAGGAGGAGTACCAGGGACATGGACATGGTTCGATTCTTGTATGTCAACTGTCTGTGGTCCAACACCATGCGTACACGTCTCGAAGAACACATCATTCCCAATCGCCGTCGGCCAATTCGGTTCTCCGAGCCAGTAACCATGTTTGGTATATGCGTCGATACATAGATCACCGAGACAACTAGCCAACTTCTCGTGGGACCCTTTACCATTTGTGTACATTTTGATTCCGCCAGCAATAAACGGGCAGTAGTTCGGGTCCGAGGGCCCTACTTCTCGGTGGCAGTCGATGGCGCTGAGATCCCATGTGATGTAATTTGCTGCGGGATCAAGATTGTACTCGACTTGAATGATGCCGACAGTTGGGGTTTGATAGTGTGGTAGGTCGCGGATTTTGAGGACGGAGCCACCATTTCGTTCGGGAGACATGGTGAACATCGGGTGGATGATGGTGTTGTGGGAAGGGACGATGTTGACATTCTCGTCGAGATCTGGGTCGTCGGGGCCAACTACCCAGAAGTACAAATTGTATGGGCAATTATTGATGACATGGAGCGAGTTGGTAGCTAATGTGAGAGATGAGAGAATCGATATGATAAATATGAGAGCAAGGAGGTACCGCCACAGGAATTTCGCAGGCATGGTGCTGCGAGGAGCCAAAGTGGCGGAGTTGAAAAACACGTGCGAGAGAGATGAAGGTAAAATAAACGGGCAACAGAATTTGCTACGTGATGGGAAAGTGAAAATCCATCGAGAATTGAAGGGGGGCCAGGTTTTATGTTTGAATGGCACTTCACTTCTTTCGCGCTCACGATCTATGGCGCAAGTCCGATACCTACAAAACGTGGAACCAGCTAGTGCAAACTTACCTGCTCAAGGGATACCATGGTTAATTCACCTAATCTTCCATCGAAAACAGTCATACCACAGCAAACATAACTACCAATTGCGGTTTCCCAGACTCAGTAAGGACAGACATCTGGTAGATATGGTAGTGATGGAGTGTGCAATATTGGTACATCGTCCTAAGACCCAGGATGAACCAGTATCTAAGTGAAGAACTAGCCAAGTTTAGCTGGAACTCGGCTTTAGTCCAAATTTAGAAGTAGATTTTCGGGAAGAGCCTTCAAAGGTCGGCGACGGTTTGGGAGCGAGTGTGTACAGTACGGCACAGATAATGAGGCGCCACGGACGAATTGATATAGTGGTGAAGCTGGTGGGATACTACCTAGCACGTGGTGGTAGCCTCGTCAACACTGGAATTGCTTTACTTGAACCCAAGATCAAGCCTCGCAGGTTCATCACTCATATTCCCTTTACCATATATCGCAAATCTCACCCGCCAACAGACAGTGGCTTGACTGGCCGCTTTGTTCTAGAGCTAGGTGGGTTTGCCAAAAGTATTCAAGTGAACTGCTGTGGGGAGGCTAGGTAACATGTCAAGTCGAACCGAGCTAGTCTTCTGGCTACTGGAGGCAACAAATATACGTCTGGGTTGAGAGAAGCGTGAGAGATGTGGTTTGGTGGAACCACGACAAACCTGGAAAGCACACTACTGATACGCAATCCCCATACCAACAAGCGCGCATTTCGGCAAGTGCATCACTCGCAAGCAGCAACAAATAAAAATGAGACAGAAAGCAGATTTTGTCACTCATTCTCCATTTGGACCCGTAGGTAGTCATGTGGTTCTACAGAAGCTGATTTTAGCTAGATATATGGAAAGGGAAGTCATGATGCCAACCCAATATCTCAGCCAGGAAGATATCAGCATCGACCGCGCACTCTGAAGCTCTGAAAATTAGCCGTGAAATTTGACAGGCAAGCATGCTGGAAACTCTGCGCTGCCTCGCATGGGGTATGAGGAAAGAGAACAATTTGAGTTTTGCCAATTCGCCGAAGTCAAATTTGCCCCTTTGTGGCACAAGACCTCACAAGAACGCCGCCCATGCACTCGCCGTTATGATAAGGAAATGTTGTAGGAGTCGCCAATCTGTCGATTCTATGCAGCGGGGATCCTAGCCCTGTCGCCACCTCTTCTGATCCACTCGTCTTCGATGACTTCGTCGATGGCGGCGTGAATGAGCTTGTAAGCGGTACGAATGGTGCCGTCGCTGACGTCCACGGCCAGGCCAATGTCCTTTGGTGTACGTGATACCCCCATCAAGTGGGAAACGAGATAAATGCAAGCGCCGGTGATAGACAAGGGAGATCGTCCAGCAGCAACGCCGAGAGTAGTGACCTTGGTGGCCGCCTCTTGCGCGATGATACTGGTCTGGTTGGGGAGGCCCAGCTTGTTGCAAGCTCGCGCAATCAGGTCTGTGGCTACGGTCGTCTTGGTGTGCTTAAATGAGGATCCGGCACTGGGAACTGCGCCGGCAGGCTTCTTCTGTTCCTTTGCAAGAGCCTTCTGGAGATGCGCCTCCAGGGCCTTGAACGTACGTCCGATCTCTTTCTTTGAGACATTGGTCAACTTGAATACTTCGCGGAAGGAGCGGGGCACTTCGTGCTGACGGCATGCAATGAAGATGCAACCAGCGATGATGGCGTCCTGCGACTTGCCCTTGAAGATCTTGGCATCATCTGTGACCTTGTAGAGCATCTTTGTGGTTTCAGCGACGAGTTTGGGGATGGCGGACGACTCGCAGAGGGTGCTGATCTGGCCGTAGGCCGATTGCAGGGACTTGTTGGTCTTGTCGTGGTTGGACTTGTTCTGTGCCCGCGAGAGCTCTCGAACACGCAGACCGCCATCGCCAAAGCCGATTTCTGTTTGCAGCTGAGAACCGTGGAGGAGGGGGTTGGCAGCATCTCCAACACGCGAAGGATCGTCGTTGCCTTGGTCGTCGTTGGAGAAGGTACGCCACTCAGACCTCGTGTCGATGATGCGGTCAGCTAGGACACGTCCACACGAGCCACAGACGGTGTCGCCAGACGAGAACTCCTCGACGAGATTTGGGGGGTTCTCCTTGCAGTCAGGGCACATGAAGATGACGTTCAGATCCTCGGTCCACTCGGCCGCCCTGACGACCTCTGCCGTCTCTTCGTACACCTCGCCAGGCGAGAGAACACGACCATCGGGTGCAAACGCCATTTTTTCTTCTTTCTTTTCACTTGTAGTCACGGATATGGAATGAGGATTGGATAGAGATGGAGGCGGGCGTTCCAGTCGCAGACAAACGGCAGCGCCGAGGCGCAGGCTTCTTTATTTCGTGGTTTGCCTGGACGGGAGCGCGGACAGGCACAAGCTATGGACCGCACGAAGGAGAGACAGACAGACAGACAGAGAGAGAGAGGTGAAGCCTTTGCGTCGCTCGCTCGTAGACGTCGTGGACGCAGCAAGAGAGGGGTTGGCAGATGGAGCAGGCGACCGAAGGCGCTGGAAAGCGGTAGCAGGTCCGCCGCGCGCTCAGAGGGCGCTGTACCTGTATATTATGGTGGCGCTGTATTATGGTAGTAGATGGCTATGTGAACGAGTGAATGCCGACGCTCGTGGGCCCTGAGGTGGCAGGACGGCGAGGGTGGTGGTGGTGGGTTGGTGCGACGGAGAGCAGCCTGGGAAGAGGAGGCCGCTGTCGTTGTGACATGCGAGTTCCACCTGCAATGTGAGCTGAGGTGGGCACCTGGTCCTGGGCTCCTGGGCACCTGCGCCGCACGTGACTGCCATGCCAAGTCTTCGGCGGGCGGCTCTTGCCCTGGCGCCGACGAAAACTCCAGCTCTCAGCAACCTCCGCAGCACCTTGACAGCTCCCACTCCTCCCGATCCGACACAATGCTTGCGCAATCCATCAGGGCCTCGGTAGGCGCATCTGTCCCTCTACCCGTGCACGCTTTCTGACCCCATTGCAGCGCCAGACGCTGGTACGCGTTGCCCGACAGCAACCTGCCTTCATCTTCCGACGCACCTTCATCATCCCCACGGCCGTCCGACAAGGTGATTCATCCCCAATCGCTCTGCAAGAAGAGAGCTGACTCAATTGGGCCCTCCAGCCGATTTGGTACAGGACCTGTACTTGCGGGAACTTAAAGCATACAAGCCCACGCCCGTCCAGGCCGGCGATTCCGAGGGCCACGTCCAGAAATTCGCCATCCCGAAAGCCCCAGCATCTCCCGAGGAGAGCGACATTGCGAGCGACCTCAAGGCGTACGAGACTCAGCAGGTAGAGCTTGAGGGATCAAGCACCGAGGGTGGCGCGGCACCTGTGGAGGAGGATTGGTTTGAGGAGGAGCCCGAGGACGATGCACCAATCGCTCACTAGGTGGTGACACTGGCAGTATAGAGAGCAGCACCTGTATCAAAATCCCATTGACTTTGTCAACATCAATTGAGCCATGGCGAGCAGCTCACAAACATGTATCTAGAGGCTGCGTATATCATGGATGGTCGATTTCTGCATGACATGTCCAATTAATGCGTACATGTTGACGCGCTTACCGTGCTGTGTCACATGCCGTCTCACCCAACTTTAACGGCTCTATTGCACAATTTGACGGTATTTGATATGCAGTACTTGGATATGGCAGTTGATTGTAATTCACCAAAACTGGGAATGCGGGCTCCTCAGCAGGGCACTTGGAATGTATATGCTGGCTGTGGGTCCATTATAAGCGTTTCATGGTTATTCTGGCTGTTCCTTCACAAATGAGGCTGGCGGAGAGGAGCCGGTTGTGCTACACTCCGCAATGGGAGCCGGACATGTTTCTCTAGGGGACTCGTAATCTTTCTGCACCTACTCGCCATGGCCGTCCTGTGTAAGCTCGACGTCATGCTGGTCAGGGCCAATTGATATGTGCCGTTGATATAGTTCAATCCAACAGTCAAACGATCAAGGACACAACTGCACGTGTTCGCTACACTGCACCTGGGCAAGCACCGTGGCTGCTATTTAGCCCTGCGGGTAAGCGATAACGCGACAGTGCTTCGAGGGTTTCGGAGATGGAGATGCACACCCGCCCTGCAAAGGGTGAAAGGCTGCTACGTGAGGGTTGGAGGACCTACTCACTTGCACCACCAACTAGAAGAGAAAAGAAGAAGAAGAAGAAGAGGACGATGAAGAAGAGCAAGACGCTGGAGACGAAGACAAGTACACGAAGCTTGGCACAAGAATAGAACAGCGAGAAAGCTCCGCCAACCTGTGCATGCAGGAGAGAAATTAAACAGGATCCGCCGCCGATGATCTGCAGTGCATCGCCACATTCAGGATTTACCGCGCTGGCGTCCCAGTGCCAGACCCGCCCAGCAGAGACAACCTCCAAACACACCCAGTCTGTCGCTATCACCATCACTAGCCTCCTCACGCTCGCTGTCTCTCATCCACCGCCATTCACCTTCTCCCACCCGCCGTCCCCGCTCTCCTCGCACTCGAAACTCCCCCGACGCCCGCACCCCGCTGACATCCGCTGCCATAGCGCGGCCCTGACTGTGGTGTTCTTGTTATACCCCTTCGGAGGCTTGCTCGACCCGCGCCGCACCTGCCCTAATTCGGAGCCATGAGTGGTGGGCGCCCCTAGAAGAAGAGTCAACCAACGGCGCCCGCTAGGCGCTGAGAAGCAGCAGCAGCAGCAACAGACAGACAGACAGCCAGCCAGCCACCCCCTCCCCCCTCGCCCTCCCCCTCGCCCTCTCTCGCTCGCCATGCCAGCAGTCGTTGCTCAGGCCTTGCGGAGCCATGACGTGCTCACAAACGCACACGGGTTCAGGAATCGGAGTGCGTCCGAATCATTTCCGCCGACCGACCATGGGCCTGAACCAGAGCAGCTTCCTAAATCCGCCAGCTACACCTACTTTCCCCGCGTGAAGGACCTCCTAGACGAGCCCGCGATATTGGAGCTGAAGGGCACCATCTCAGAGGAGGAGCTGAAGAACGGCAGCGGCGTGAAGAATGGAGACGGGACCTCCTACTCGTCTTCAGATGGATCGAGTCCAGACTCGGAGGAGGCGTCTGTGGAAGAGCACCTGGAGATGCGTCCTCAACTGAGGTCTAATAGCTCGCGCCGGTCGTCGAGATTCCTGTCCTTCTCCAGCAAGTCTCGCGACCATTCTGCGGAACCAAGACCCGACCGCAGTCGTACAGAGACACGCACAGAGACAGGCAAGCAGACCGATTCACCTAAATCCGAGTCCCCCGCGCGCTCACTCTCAATGCTTCGGCGGAAGTCTTGGATATCGTCGACATCGCGGTCTTCTTCTCCAGCAAAAGAGGCCAAGAAGCAAGAAGACGCGAGGAAGAAGGTGTTGACGAAGACGCTGAGCATCCCCGAGAGTGTCGTAGACAACCCCGACAGCCCCAAGAAACGGCTTCTCACGAAGAAGGCAAATCGGCTCAGTGGTCTCTTCAATGCATCTAATAATACCGGCACTTCGAACACATCCAACGTACACCAAAAACACCCCGCGGCTGCAGATGCGCCTGCAGTTCCCCCTATACCCAAGTCTTTTTCTACTGATAGGCTGCCCTCACATTTTACACCCACTAGCCCGACTCACATTCCACCACTCCCTCGTAATCTGTCATCGAAAGATCTCAAAGGCGTCAAGACGGAGTCCCGCAAGAAAGACGAGCTGTGGTCAGTCTTTCGGACACTGGAGGCGGATCACCGCAAGTGGGTTTTGGCACATCTACCCAGTTGCGCCCCAGCTAACAAATCCCTAGATTCCAGTCCAAATCCATGGCACTGAAGGCAAATGTAGTCCGAACCACACTTCTTCCCTTTTTGCGCTCGTATGCTACTCACGCGTCAAACCACAGGTTGCGGCCCGAAGATTTGGATCGGCGCGCAAATATTCTGAACGGATGGTGGACCGGGCTGTTGGAGCTGCTTGCTGGGCGAAATAACCAGTCTATATCTGGCACTGATCGCCCAGCCATCTTGGAAGCGATTGCTGGCGTCATGGAGCGACCAGAATGGAGATCGGCTCCCTCTCCATTTTGCGCCATCGCGGATCGTCTAGAGACTTCTTCCACCACAACTGTGAAATCGGCGGCGTCGGCATCCTCAAGCTCGTCTGATTTCCTTGCTGAATCCGTCTATCACAACGTGCGGAACATCTTTACACAGAATCTCCAATCGCAGATGTCATTTGTAGTCGACAAAATGTCACTTCGAAACGCCGCGTCTAGCCTGGTAACATTCTGTGGCAAGACTTGTGCATACGCGTTTTGCTTTTGCCCAGGAGTTGCAGATGTACTTGTGCGCCTGTGGAATCCAACAGCGGATGCCATGAAGCGTGTTCTCGAAGAGTCGCAAATATCGAGGCAAGACCGGTTAGACCATGTGTCTGATCGCGTTGTCCAGTCTTTCCCGCCCATGATTCATTCGCTCAAATTCACGACTTTGACCAAAACCGTTCGGTTGTTGCGTAGACCTGTTACTCCCCCTCTCGGGACCGCTAACTTGGACTGGTATGGCAGTTGGGTGAAGCGCTGGTCAGGTGCAGAGAGTGATCTGTTTTACGTCTTCGTGAAACACTGGCATATCCTCGTGGCCGATTTTATCCCTGCGGAACCCAGCAATGAAGAGCGCATATGTGTTCCTGGTTTGATCATGGTTCACGCCCAGGTTTTGGTCAATCTGGATGCTACGATCAATCGTCATACGGTGCCCCAGCAGGCCGAAGACCCAATGACAGGAGCAACTCCGATAACTTTCGATGATGTCTTGGAGGCCCCTGATACTTCGGCATCTGCTATGCCTATCCCTCCCGCAAATGCTACGAGACTGATGGCGGAGAACCGCGTCATCATGCTGATTCGAGACTTCCTTTCTGAGAGAAATGCACATCTTGGGACGTCGAGGAGAGTTTTTGCAGAGAGTTTCGGGCGTCTTCTAAAAGGTGCTGCTCGAAAAGTATCGCTCTATAACAGCAATGCTTGCTACACCCTTTGTGACTTTCTAGAGGAGGCGTTTGTCATTCTAGTTCGCTACGAACAGCTTGACCCGCAACAACACTCTGTCTTAGACTGGTCTTTCTGGCTCTCGGTATGCAAGCAGATGACTGCAAGCCAAAACACCGCAACAGAGATCAAGCTGTTTGCCTTCCTTTACAGTACTTGGGCAACCTTGATTTCAGATGAGAATCGTAAGGCAAGCCTCTGCCTAGACTTCCTCCTAGAAGCAGAGTTCTTCGAAAGTCGGTTCAACCACTGGTGTCCAATGGTACGATCATACTACATGCGTCTATTGTGTTGGCGCGTTGCACGGTTCGATGGAGATGAGTCAGAAGCTGATATGTATGGTTTCTATTCCTCGAACCACCACATTTACTAACAATTGTTCCCAGCAATATTATGCGAGCCTTGAGTGATCGTCTACGCTCCGTTTGGTCTCACTATCTCTGGATCCGCGAAACTGCTGAATCTAAGCACGGCCTTGCGCCGTCTACACAAGCCTGCAACCCCGCCCCGGGTCGACGCTTTCTTATCATCCGCAATGACACTCCCGTGGTCACTAACGCGGGCCCCTTCATCTCCTTTGATGGCGTTGTTCAGTCATTTCAGACACAAACAACACCACCTAAACGACTGGCATTGGATCCACCCACTACACCCGTATCATCTGATACACGGCCCACTTCTGCACAGTCAGCAGACTCCTCTGACTTTCCCGACGAAGAAATCAACAAAGGGCGCTGGAGTATGTTGCGGAGCCTAATAAGCACTCCCAAAGTAACTTCGAAGTCGCGAAGTCCTGGCCCTTCTAAGAAGGAAAAGGAGAATACCGCCAAAGCCTCGACTACCACCTCTCCAAGCAGTGCAGCGCAGAGTTCTCCCGCAAAAACCGAGACTCCAGAGAAGATACCATCTCCTCCGCCGGCCCACCGTAGCTACAGTTTCCGCTTCTCACTCGAGTGGGTCGACAAGCGCTTTGGTAACTACCAAAACATGCGGCTCAATCCACCGCGACTTCCTCTTCCCGGCCAAGTCCTACTCCAAACTAAAGGAATCAACATTCATGCTGTCAAGAGCTGCAAGCCTACTGGAGCTTCCGAAACGTCTAGTCGATATGCCGGCCGCGCGCTCGCGGAGTGGACGTTCATCAGTCATGAGTGCCAAAACTTCTTCGACCGAAGAAAGAACGAAGGCGTACCTAACAATCGTCTTGTTGAAACACCAACTTTGGCTGTCGAGGCCTTTCGACGGCCGGGTTAGTGAGCTGTGTTGTTTATCCACCCCACTGCCTCGACCGAGTACTACAACACTCGTTATACCCTTTCCCCTACGTCAGTTTCGAACTCAAACTCAACGCTCGCTTTGCTTTCTTGCATACAACGTTGTATAAGTATATATCAACTTTTGTTTGTTACATGAACACATCCACATTTGTAGTCAGCGGGCGGGATTCAGGTCATATTCGATGAAAGATGCATTGCAGGGGACACCTCCTGTCACCGGCGTTCTGCTGAGACTTTTTTCCCTTTGTTATACACTCCGGTTTAGGCATGCACTGGAACTGCATCTTTTCGGCGTCGAACTACATTTTGGGCTTTAGTTGAATTGAAAGCCATGGGTTAGGATTTATTGGATGGGATACACAAGATATATAGAATTCATTCGCTTTCGTTCTCTTATTGCTTCCTTCTGTCCTTCCTCGGTACATTTTTCATGCTGATTACATCATCATGAGGAGCCATCGGGCTTCCGATGCTATGGCTCTTGGCATAGTGAGACGAGCCATACCTTATGAATGATGATTGTGCTTACGAATATATGCAGGAGGCCTTTTGCTCTTCATGGCACTAGGACTCTTAGAGCTTCCTCCACTTTCCGGGCCATCCGAAATTATATGCAGAGTTCGCGGGGTCGAGAAGCCGGATTGTTTACAATAGAAGGTTTAATGTATGTGACGCTAGGCTTTGATGACGCCAGCTAGATGGCAAATTTCTCGACATATAGCATGGGCTTACAGAATATTAATGATGTGTCATACCCGCAAGTGATTGTCTACATGTCTCTCGATTCAGAGTGTATGACTTGCACGTTGCGGGCGGGGTGCTGTACGCTTATTGATTTGCACAAGCTATGCGCACGCCCAGAGTTGAAGGATCAGCACTTTACACGTCTATTCGTCAAGCTTTAGGTTCAAAATCTTTGATCTGTCTAGCGTAAGTCTAAGGCCGTTAGGCCTTTGAAGTGCCCGAGGCGTCCCGTCCCAATTTAGGAAATGGTACACTATTCGTGCCAAGGTATACCACTATCCCTATGAATCACTGTTCCCTCCCCAAATAAAGTATGAATTATACCATTTTCTTCCTCATTTCTCCCCTTCCACAAACACTATCGAAACCCATGCAAATCACACAGTAAGACCACATCACCAACCATGGCGACAACCACACATTCCACGCCCACCCGCGCCATCATCACATCTCCACCCAAAGATAACACACCCACCTGGTCTATGGCCCGCGCCTCGATCCGCGACCCAACCGAGCATGAAGTACTGATTCGAATAGTTGCATCAGGAGTATGTCATACCGACCTGGCATTGTCCATGGCCCCCATTGAATCCGGCCTCATCTATCCCAAAGTTATGGGCCACGAAGGCGGCGGCGTAGTCTTGAAAACTGGCTCAAGTGTAACCCATGTTAAAGAAGGCGATCTCGTCCTCCTATCCTTCAACTACTGCAACGAGGAGCAGTGCTATAACTGCGCCGCCGAAACCGTAGGCTATTGTCAGACTTGGGCAGCACTTAATATTCTTTGCAACCCCGGTGTTTATCGTACAGAAGATGAAGATGGCAAAGTGGGAGAAGTGGCGGGAGGATTTTTCGGGCAGAGTTCTTTTGCCGAGTATGCGCTTGTTAAGGAAAATTCGGTAGTGAATGTTACTGGACTGGTGGAAACGGAGGAAGAACTGAAGATGTTTGTGCCATTTGGATGCGGGTTCCAGACTGGCGCTGCGTCTGTTACTGAAGTGGCTAGAGTGGGGAAGAATGATTCTATAGCCATCTTCGGCTTAGGAGGTGTTGGGATGCTGGCTGTGATCGTAAGTCGAGGTTCTCACCAGGCAGATGGAAGTGTTTGCTGATTTGAGGTACAGGCGGCAAAAATACGCAGAGCAAAGATCATCATTGCCGTCGATCGAGTACAGTCTAGACTCAACATCGCGAAAGAGTGTGGCGCCACACACACGATCGATACATCGTCTTTCACCGACCTCAAAGCCGATTTGGACAAAGCGATCAAGGAGGTCGTGCCACTAGGGACGAACTTTAATATCGATACTACGGGGGTGTTGCCGATTATTGAGGCTGGCTTGAGTTCAATACAGGCTGGGGGCCAGTTGATTCTGATCGGGATTATGAGTGGGTTGAAGCTGGAGGTTGATTTGAGTGATCTGCTAGCAAATGGCAAAACCATTCAAGGAGTCATCGAAGGCAACGCGAAACCATCTAAAGTAAGCACTATTAAGCAGTTCTTTCGGAACTAACAAGAATACTCACTTGAGTGTCTAGTTTATCCCGCAACTAATACAGTGGTATCGCGAAGGCAAACTGCCTATCGAAAAGCTAATCAAATTCTACCCAGTATGTCCATGATCAATTGCATTTTCTTCCCTTAATTCGATAACTAACCTAATTATAGGCCGAGGATTTTGCTAAGGCGCTGGGTGATATGCATACTGGCGCTACGATCAAGCCTATTTTGACTTGGTAGATATCCAGCAGGTGAATATTCGTAACTTGGTGCCCTATCAACATTCAACCAAAATAAGCCTGAGGCACAGAAGATTGAAGAATTCAAGACTCATTATTTTGACCGCATAAATGAATATAGACCATTAGTGTTATTTGAATGCTCATCGTGGTCTTGATTTTATGAGGATGGCGATTGGTCATGTATCAATCGTGTTTGTTTCTCTGACATTCTATTGAATTAGCTCGAATTATACTGTAAGGATGGAGTAACACGAAGGTGACAGGCGCCAGGTTCGAACTGTTGTTAATTTCATCCTATATACAAACGGTGTCTCTAAGGCAAACCCCTCTTCACACTCTGTCACGTAGTATATGAGTCAACCGAGTTAGTACAACGAGTGTATTGAAAGAGTGAGGAAGCCGTACGGAGCTCAGGGCTCCGTAGATAACTATATATAGTGTATGTGGAAGAGACTAACTGAAATAGTACACAGCGTGCACAGTGGTTCACTTGCAAAACATACGCGCAGTATCATGGGCAGCTCAGATTACACTCGCATGAGCCTCAGTATAAAACTGCCCCTTCGTCTTAATATTAAAGTCCAACTTATCACAAAACTGCGAAGCCGACATATAACAAAAATTCCTCTTCGCATATTCGACCGTCATATCAATGCCTACCAAACAGTCATCCAACATTATTTCCAATTTCTTCCCCCATAATCAATTTACCGCATCCCCGATAAATGTCAAACTCTTTTCACTAACGATCGTCAAGTTCGGGCCGCCCACGAACAAGATATCCAAGTCCCTAGGCGCGAATGCATACGCATGAGTTGGTTGGACGAACATCTCAGAGAACTAAAGCTTTTCTACTAGGTCTATTGTTATTGCCTTTATAATTAGAGCATTATTTCTGTTCCCCTTAAACCTTTATGTGGCCTAGATACTAGGCTGTAAAGTAGGAAGTGCATACTGCAGCGTTATAAATAATAAGTTGTTTATATATAAAAACTTCAAGACAACTGCTAACCTAGGCATCTAGATTATGTCCAATTTACCAACTGTCTTGTAAGTGTCGCTTTACTTTTTAGTCTCAATCTCTTAACACTGAAATCTTGAACTTTGAAGAGTGGTGAACGCCTGAAGCGGCAAACACGTTACGTTTATACTTTTTTTGATACAGTTATAATGGTATTGGGGGTATATTGTAACCGCTCTCCATACTAAGTGAAGCTTAAGATAGCTAGTACAAATTCTAGTGCATTGTTTTCTATAAGATTAGCCTCATGTTTTCCAATCATGGTTTTGAAGCTCGTTGAGAGCTGTCGTTGGAACTGTGGTTTGGGTCAGCTATCAACCATACTTGAGATGAAAATTCTGCGTAGGCAACTGTATATGCAGTTGCCTAGAATATTCATCTCTACAAATCCTGCCAGCTGTAAAATGCACTCCTTCTTCTATTAACTTTTATTACCATGGTCATCAACTTTATCCGCGTAAGCCCTACGGGCTTTGCACCTAGCACACGAGTACCTCTTGAATACAACAACAAGCTTGTGATGGACTTCTGCGATGCTATCACACCCTACGAGCACGATGACGATGACGATCTGTACTTCTGGAACATCTTGAATGCCATCTATGTCCAATTGGATAGACAAAGTATATTTTCCTCTCACAGATCATGTTTTCCAAGATATTTATCTTAATTTAATATAGGCGAACTTTCACAGTGCAGGAATGCTCATTTACTGCACATGGTTGTGAGTATCTATGTTGCTTGGGGTATTGCAATTTTATTTACTTCGATCTTAACGCGCGTTCCGGTCCACTCCTATAGGAATATTTTAGAACAAGTGAATGCCCAATACATCGAAAATTAAACGTAAGCGTTATCCCAACGGTGTCCTCTACTAGAGCGTAAACCACTATTCCTTTTGTGTCGCTTTGAATAGTAACCAATTAATTGCTGGGTACAAATATATCCGGAGGTATCAACAATCAGATTTATCTCAATTAGATGAGTAAATCTACTGCTTATGTAACAGTTCGATAAAATCAGTCAAGGACGAAGGACTAAATAAAAGATTGAAACCTACATAGCTTGGCTCCGAGGCCGTAGATATACGTGTTAGGTGTGTATTTAACGCCTGTTTTAGTATTGTAGTTTGCGGATCTACTGTTTAGGTGTAGTGTAGGATTTCTAGCAAAATGCAATTAGCTCTAGATCTTATATTTTATCTACATTTCCCAGTACAAATTATTAGAATCTAGAAGGTTAGCAAGCTTTAGAGTGATTGGATAGACCTTTGTAGTTTTAACACAATTATCAGTCAGTTCCCAATTTAATCTACCCCCATTATGTGTTCCGTTCAATTAATTCAGTTCACTTCGGCCAAGAAAGCAAGTCAGGTAGTCGATTATAAAATACCTAATTAGACTATGTATTGCCAAGTGTGAATATATCAGAGTTTTGGTGTAAGACCTAGGTATTTCTATAGCACTTCTAGCATTATCAAGGGATACCAAGCTATAGATCTACACATAAGTAAGCTTTGTATCAACATCTAGAGAGATAGTGCTAAAGCCAGATAGATTTTCTGCGTTTTTGGTGGTGCTGGATAGAAACGCATCAGCAGGTGGAAACAATTTGCGGTCTTCTCCGTGTCATAGGAGAGCGGACATATTAGTAAACAGTAACTGAACCTCATGTCGTCTTAAAGCAACTAGCTGCAGCGTAATGTGAGGCCAGGGAACAGTTTCCGTCTTGTTGGCACTCTTTTGCAGTCTAAAACCATGGATAAGGATAGAAGGTTGTAAGGTTATAGAAACTATATGTTGCAAGGAAGACGCTGATAGAAGCACTAGGCTCTATATGTCACATCAATATATAAACCTTCATGCTGGAGCAGCAAGAAGGTCGGTCGTTTTGACGCGACACTATCTAGCCTAGTAGCGAAAAAGAAGAAGTGAAAGGAAAAGAGAAAGGAAATAGGTAGAGACTGAATTCTGACACTTTTGTATCAACATAACACAAAGAGCTTGAAACACTTGAAACACTCTCATCTCCTGTCAAATAAGACCTCGTCCTTCCTAGCTCCAATATTGCTCCAAGTGTTGAGGGACTGGACCTGCAGCTTAGTCTCCAAATAATCTTGAGCTCTCATCTTGCTAGTTCCCGATCTTGCTCTCCAAGAAAGTAGGTGCTGAGCCGGCGGCTTCATCCAAGTATGTGAAATGAGATGGTCCAACAATCAGAACACCATCACACACATAATCACCCGTGGTGCAGTATACCTGCAATCTATCCTGTGGGTAGTTGGGAATTCCGCCGTTATTCTGCTGGTTTTGCGTGTATCCAAATAGCACAATGCCTTTGACTTGACCGCGCGTAGTGGAACTAAGTTTTGGAATAGCGCCGGCGATTACGGCGGTACCTTGACTGAGGGAACGTCAGCAATAGCTTGAATAATTTCAAGCTAAAGACGTTGCAATACATGTTTGCGCTCTCACAGATGTCTGGCGCTTTTCAAATGAAGAGGGAAAGGGAGAGGGACAAACGTACCTGTATCCACCAGCAACTACTGGTGTATTGGGGCACTTAGAGTATGCCATATTGAACAACCTCGCTGCCTCATTCATAGCTTCCTGCGTCGTACCCCCAGGCAGCGCATTTTCAGCCAGGCCAGCCGTATACGGGCCGCCGACTCCTTGGACCCAGACATTATTTGCGCCGTATTTGAGCTCAAGGGCATTTCCGACGGCAGGGCCGGCAGTTGTTCCCTGCAAAGACCGTTAACTCATTACCGTACTATTCATCCTGACGACCGTCAAACAAGGATAGAAAGAGACGAAAAATGATAAGGAATAATCAAGAAGGATATACCAGATTCCCGGTCTCAGTGCTCGCACGCGCAAAGATGAAGATTGCCTTCGGGCAGCTGGCGCTGTTTCCTTGCTCAAGTTCAGTCTCGGTACTCGAGAGACCGAGCTGACGGATTTCAACATCGATCACTTCTGGCACAGCAATGGGTGAGGCTGCAACCAAGCCAGTGAGGAGTGAGAGTATGAAGAACTTCATTTTAATTGGGTGGTTGAAACAGGAGACAGTGACTGGATAGCGAAGAACGAATAAGAAGCTGTTTTTACTGCCACTTCAATGGATGGCGACTGATTCGATTCCAGGAGACTGTCCTAGGTATTTATGTCGCCCAATGCCTCGACACACTTACACTTTCCTGTCCTTTGTTACTAGCCATCTAACAAACCTCGGTCCTCGGGAGTTGAAACAAAGTTTATGCTGCATCTGAAGTCACCTTCCCCTATTCCAGCGTGGTGCTGATCCCCATAGTGTTCATGAATGTGAGCTTTTAGATTATGAAGCGGGGTCCTGAGCATGATGGCTACACTGGTCTTTGAACACTCTAGTCAAGAGGATGACAGGACGGTTCGTGAGCTTCTTTTGAGTGCCAGATGGATTTGATAGTTAAACGACCATGGGGACCACTTCAATACTATGGCTGAAGACGAAACTCTGCTTTGGCTAGATAAGATCTAGTTAGTCAGACAGTGGATCTCACATTACAATTCCTTCATTCGAGCAGTACATGTCTTCAGTATGCCTATCAACGCCAAACAGACTTACATTGGGTGTGTCTACCCACCCTCCCGTGTTGATTTCATATCAAAAATGAAGCCTCGGAAGAAGAATGTGAGGCTGCATAATGTTTGTCAAGGGTTATTATACCCCGCCACTACTACCAATGGCGAAGAATAGGAAAGTACGACATTGAGTACGCGACCAATAGTAAAACTTCATAGCGATACTGTGCCTCGGTACAGCAGAGATTGTTGGATAGTTTGTATTAGAAACACGCAATTTCAAATTATCGCAAAAGAATAGATAGAGGTGTTGTCAACAAGTTTGATGTTCCACAAATCAGTTAGTTACCTCGGCAGCATTAGTGCTGTATAGCAGTGTAATATTGTGCGCCCTAATATATTTACTCCACTATTATTTGTTTATTAGCAAATTAGTGTTAACGTCCTGCTTCCAAAGTCTTACTTAATAGTGTAAGTTAGGGGAGCACGTAATAGTTAGCTTTGTTAGAACACAGGTATACTTGCTATGTTTAATAGAGTCCTAGTATAAGATAATAGAACAATTAATAATAGACACTTAAGAGTCTCTTAGGTTACAAAAGAGGCTAGATAATAAGATTCTAAAGACAAGGTTGTATATTAAGCAATAACTTTAAAGAAGTATCTATTGTAAGGCTAGTAATAGCCTATACAAAGGCTAAGTTATATAATTAGCTATATTAATATTCCCCTGCTGCTAAAATAGCTTAGTAGCAATTTGTCTCTTCTATAATACACTTCTATTCTTTCTATCTACCTACTCTCTACTATAAAGTGCTTTAATTATTAT
>BLYF01000162.1:108860-141524 GCA_014905255.1 Herpotrichia juniperi | reverse complement strand
GACCGAGGGCATGAGCAGGTAGTGCGGCTTCTAGTAGAGAAGGGTGCGGATGTTAACGCTAAGGATAGGTTTGGATGGACGGCGTTGCATTGGGCGGCAAAGCGAGGGCATGAGCAGGTAGTGCAGCTTCTAGTAGAGGAGGCAGAGCCACATGTGGCGCAGCTCGTGACATCGTGTTAGAATTAGAGGTTGTGAGCAGCACCAATGAGGACCCTGCTATATAATTGGAAAGTAGGGGAAACGGATAGCCAAGGAACTTGGTTATCCATAGGGTGCTAAGAGCCACCAGTCGCCCTAAAATATTGGTTGGTCAAGAATGATATATGCCTCAACCAACCCATTAGACATAAAAAGTCCTCGAGAGATAGCAGAAGAAAAAGGAAGGAAGACCTCTATACTACTATGTGTGCTGCATTAGTGCTCTGTAGCTATAATTATTTCTCTACATAGCACATTAGCAACATTCTATACAGATTAGCATAGCGCAAAATGTTCTTACCAACAAACTAAACTAGGCTAAATTTGCTGTTATCTTTAAAGCTGCAGAAAGGGCATGAGGAGAAGACTGTTAGGGAGCTCTACCTAAGGAAATTATAAGAATAGATAGAGACAAAATGCATGTATTAGGCAGTTAAGGATATGCGAATTGTTGTAGCTAGCAAAGTAGCTAAGCTTCTTAATAGTACGTAACTAAGTAATTGTGCTTAATCTAATACGTGTTCTAACACCCTACTCTGCACGACACTTGTGTTACCAACTCGCTTGTAAACCGCGTTAAGTCTAATTTTATTTATTTATTTATCATCATAGAGCTTAGCGGCCCACAAAGGCAAGTAGCCGTCCAATAGATATTCAACAAAAAGATCAATATTAACGCTATACCGCAGCGTTGATATTCAGTAGTGGGTTAGGTCTAATATATAGTGCATCACCATCTTCCTATTTTTTGAGCTATCTTTTTTAGATCTTGTTAATTACTTATAAAGTTCTGGTCAATAGTCGCCTAAAACGAAGTATCTTGCTTTCAGTTCCGATTCCATTGCCTCAAGCAAATCAGAATGTGCTACAATGAACTTAGAGAATGTTGGGAATGGGGTAACCAATCACTCCACTCGCTCGCGCCGCACACGTCAACGCTCAACAGATTCTGTAATTTTTTATACATCCTCTTATCTAATGAACGGGAGCGCATGAAATCTATAAGTCTGAGTCAGAACACTCTAAGTTGAGCTTCCGCCAAAGGCCGCAGTCTACGGTCGGGATATTCTAACTTTTTTAGTGAACAAAAAGTAAATCTTCTTTACATGTTTCCTGACAAGGCTCTCCTTGTCTTCCTCGTCCTTTGCTCGGCTGCTGTCACGGGTAGCGTACACGTCCGTTCCAACGACTCAGTCCCCTACTACACGCTCGAAGAGCACTGGATCTCTCCGTCACTGGCCCACTACTTCGCAGACAACTCCCTAAATGTCCTCCTTGGCGCCGGCGCCCTCGGTCCCATTCTCCGCGAAGTCGGTCCTAACCGGCTCGCCTCGATGGATGCTAACAACATCCGCCTCCAGATCGTCTCGCACACACCCCTCCCCGAAGCCATGTTCGTGGCCAACCTGACGGCGCTCGCCAACGACGAGCTCGCCACCGCCATCGCCGCTGCACCCGCCCCGCACCGCTTGCGTGGGTTTTGTATTTTGCCTATGGCGGTCCCGGCTGCCGCGGCCGCCGAGCTGCGGCGCTGTATTAGGAAGCACGGTTTCGTCGGGGCACTAGTTGATGCGCATCTAAGCAATGGCAGCTTCTACGACGGCTCTGCATATGATCCGCTGTGGGCCGAGGCCGTACAGCTCAACGTGCCCATCTACCTGCATCCGACGTACCCAGATGTAGCAGATGTTGTTGCCGTCGGAAAGGGTTTGTACGCACCATCGACTAAAGGCGAATACGATGAATACCACGCCGCTGCGCTGGGGATGCTGGCTTGGGCTTGGCACGAGCGGGCGGGACTGGGATTTCTGCGCCTATATCTAGGCGGGGTGTTTGAGCGGTTTCCGGGGCTGCAGGTCATCCTCGGCCACATGGGCGAGCTGGTGCCATACTTCCTATCGCGGACGGACCAGTATCTTAGCGTGAATCGGACATTGCGGCTCAAGGATGCGTACGCGCGCAATGTCTATGTCACGACCAGCGGGATATTTAGCCTTGATTCTATGGCCACGGTCCTCCGAGTCACGGGCCACAAAAGGATTATGTATAGCGTCGACTGGCCGTTTTCCAGGAATGAGGACGGGGCAACGTTTATGCAGGCGCTGAGGGACGGTGGGATGGTGAATGAGGAGGAGTTCAAGGACATTGCATTTCGGAATGCCGAGCGGCTGGTCGGACTGTGAAGGACTAGTATCATGGTCCGTTATGATCTCTAAGTAGTACTAGCTACATGCAGAGTTCGAATCTATTCGCCTTAAAAGGCGCAACTATGCCCTACGTTAGTCCGTGAAGAACGAGCCACGAGGGAATTACATGCGGGTGGAGTGATTTCTTGATAACTGGACACCAGAGTGGCCGTCAAGGCAGCGTGCTCGAATTCCACCCAAGACGATTGCACTGTCGATTTTTGCCGAGACATAATCAGATCCTGGGGATTGGAGTACGTCGGAGCTTTCGGCCCAGCATGATCAGCCACATAGGGTGGTCTCGTATCCCACCCGTTAAGATTATGCTCTTTTGCGACGGCGAAATTGACTTCCTTCTGGAAGTTGGGGCCTCCTACTTTGATGATCGAGTATCGCTTGCCGTAGTCGATGAGCATGACGGGAAAACCAGGCTTGTGGTGCGTGTTAGACGGGTTGTAGGTGTCATGGAAGACGTTGAAAGCGAGGACGTCCAATGTATCCCATTTTCGATGACGGGGAGCATCGGGTGGCTGTCGTCAACGGGAATGTCAAGCGCAGAGCATGAGGGGCCCAGGCACCCTATCATCTACTTCAGCCTATCCTCAAGACAAGAGAAATGGCTCGATCTGCTGCTCCGCGACGCTTCTCTTTTCCACGACCTTTCTTACATTCGGCGATGGCGACGACGACCGGTGTCTGCGAACAACCTCCTGGATGTGTCACTCTAGCTTTGGAAGACACACATGGCCCTTGTCGATCATGATTCTGTATGCTCTAAGCTTGTTACGATTGTCAAGATTTGATTGACTCGGGGAAGACGTTCGAGATGCAGACGTAGTGGACGACCATGTTTGGCTTTCGAGGAGCTGTAGATTCTCCTGTGTAAGCGGCAGACAAAGCTTAGAGGTGCATTTCCTCAGCATGGAAATTCTGTCGCAATATACAGGTAAGTTAGCATTTCCTGAATAATGTGATAATATGTGTAATGGCCGTGGAGGTGGAGAGACATGAAATCGCGGTTGTTTTCATGCGTTGAGGACGTTGCATATTACATAAGCGGGCTCAAGACTGAACCTGTGCCCTATTGGTTAGACAAACCCTCTCTGCAGATCTGCTAGTGTTGCAAAGCTTAGCAAATTGCCAACTGATCAGCGAACGATTTTCTAGCATTCCAACGCTTCAAAAAGAGTCTAGACGCGTCTAGTCTGGCTTCATTCTAGTTTCTGCTGGGGAGTGATCCCACTTCCACCCTGGATTTTTTGCCCCACCAGTTCAGGTTGGAATACCGTGTCCCCACTTCATTGGGATTCTTCGCATCACCTCACTAAACCTACATATCTACATCAATCTATGGCGAGAGCGTCTTTATCCCTAAACCGTCTTTCGTTCCCGTCAAATAATCGGTCATAACGTACATATGTATCTATGTATAAGGGAATATATTGAGATAGTCCTAAAAGACAACCCCAATATTGCAGACACAACCGCAAAGTGGCGTAAAGTGATCATATTGGAGTGGAAAGAGTAAGTTGATGATTTATGTTCCCGCTCTGCTCCTCCAGCATCAACTAAATCAGCAGGTTACTTTCGAACCCTTGCACGATATCAAGCCTTGCTGTAATATCGTACCACAACTTTCATAATTCTTTACGGCCTGTGGTTTGATTCCACCTTTGAGGTGCTTATTAGTTCAACAATAGGAACCCGGTAGAAGTTGGACACATTGCAATCGCCTTCTTTGAAAGCTAATAGATCGCTAATCCCATCATCGTCCAAAAAATGGAAACGACCACTGGCTTGACCGAGCTCATATCTATAGATGATGTAGCATTTTTGACTGCGAAACATTAGCAAAGCACTTCGAGGCGCTATGGATATATACCACTGCACCGATTCTGCTTCATTGAAAGATATTTTCTCTTCGAAATGATATCTAGGATAAGAAGCGTGATCAAGTGAAAGAGCAAACAGCACGCTCATATGAACTTGCTGTCCTGGCTGTCGATCTTTAGCATATATTTCCGACCTTGTGTACATTTTCGTGGGTTGCAGTCGAACTAACATACGCGGATAACACCTTTCCACAATTTTGGAGTGCGATCGGACTTTGGCTAACAATATCACAGAGATCTAACTCTAGCCTCGTTACTTTCGGTCTACCGACATGTTCAAAGCGAATTTGTAGTACTGCAAGGAATACCGCTACAGAACCAATAAACTCCAGATGGAAAGGAGCGATCCGACCAAGTGCATCATGAAGGACAACGGGCTGTTGAAGTAACATTCAACTAGCCAAACTTCTTTGAGTGTGAAGAAAATCTTTCACCTCCAATACGTGGTGCACTAGAGTATTGTTCTGAGTTTGAAGACTTTTCATCTCTTGACGAAGACCTTCATTCTGTCGAAAGGTTGCTTGGAGTAAGCCGAATATGGTATGTTGCTTATCTGTAGGTAGACCCGAGCATTGATGCGTTACATGAACTTGTTTATTTACAGGTTAAGAGGACAGGGAGCGCGTACGTTTTCAGCTTATCCTAGAATTCAAGCAGCGCATTTTTCTCCTCTTTCACTTCGAAGGCACACAACTCTATCCCGTTCGAAATGTGTGATAATTGTTTCGGGTGTGCTTTATGAATTCGACTTGACAGTGAGTATATTCCTTAACTCTAGTGGCAATTTCTTTTGTAGTCGTTTCAATCCTCGTTGTACGACTGTTCACCCGCATGATTAATTCACTAGGATCTTTCAGCGTGCGAAATGTAAGAACAAAAAATAGCAAGACTTACATTTTAAACGTGATTATGAGCATCTGTAGCGTTCTGATATGAGTCACAAGCTCTGATCGGAATGTCCTTCCATCATCTCTTTTTCAAAGTGCCCACTGAATCTACCAGAGTATGTGACGGTTTGGCGTTTCACTACTAGTATTTATGACCTCATGAAGTTGCTTTTTATCATGTATATAGAACCACCAGCTCAGCTCGTAGCAATGGAACAAGCATGATCTCATTTCTCTCAAAACCTTCACAAAATATCATCTCGAGCCTAGCTTTCGCTATATATTTGGGCGTCTAGTGTCTGTAATTTAGCGATACCCACGAGAAATTTCGCTAGCTCGCTTGACCATTGAGCATATCAATCTTACCTTTTGAGGTTAACTAGCATACAGGAAGATAGGGTACTGAGCTATACCACAGAATCATATCTAAAGGCGAGACAGTGCAAGGCCTTGCCGCGTCCTTGGTTTGCGAGGAAGCAGTGGTGGATTTAAGAACAAGCTCAGCTCAGGCTGATCGCACAGCCCACATTCTGGCGAGGCAAGGCTGAGATGGAGCGGTCAGGCTTTAGTAAAAGGCGAATTCGTAGGCGACTAGACTGAAAATAGCTAAAATTAGGTACTCTTTCTTTTTTTTTTTCCTTTCTTTTAGCTAAGATTAATAAAAACTTGGGCTTAAATAGGCTTTCTAGCTGGGACTCTTTAGAAGTTAGACGTATAGTTTTCCTAGAGCCAGACCAGCTCAGTCTCGTTGCAGAGGAGAGAAAGTGCCTTGGAGAAGAATGTATCCCTCTTATAAAAGCCCAGTCTGACTCTGTCAAGGAATGTTTGGGCTTGGACACTTCGTAGTACTTTGAATGGGGTACTAGAGCAGCATAAGAGCCCAAAGACCTCAGAAATCGACCAATTGCTTCGAACTAAATGTCGCTGCCGCGACACGCTCACGCTAAGAATATTGCTTTATCTCGCGTATGTAACCGCTGAAATACGCCCTCTCCCCATGAACGGGCTGTTCCGGTTGTTAGTACGCCTCCGAAAAAATCGATGAATTTCCATACATATTCTGTCAGTGCGGTGGCCAAGCGGAACAGCCCGTTCATGGGGGGAAGGTGTATGTGCCCTCAATCCGCGTAAGGCAATACTTGATAGGGCATGCATTAGATTGGCGTTTCTAGTACGATGTTAAGTAGTACAGCTGACCACTCCGCTCGCGTATTAACTAAGGGAGCATGCGCCTGTGGCGTTTTAGCCCCAATAATTAAAGCCACTGTGGGGACGCAAGAGATTATCAGCTATGGCGTATGCTGTACAGTATATTAATGTGCAGTATCCAGAACCGTTAGCAAGATCACGACAAATTTGCCACGAATTATCTACGCTCTGAGTAGTATCACTCTGTGTCTCTTCTCAACATCTACAAAACCTACAGCCACTATTTTCGTCAAGCTATAGACGAATATCGCGGATCATTCAGGGAGGGGCAGAATCAGATAGACAATATCAGCACAAGCGGACAAGAGCTGTAATTAGCAAACCACACCCTATACTCGAATAAAGACTCTAGCTAGCCTTATTTCTGGAGTAGAACAACCGTTCTTATCGTCGCCGGATATCTATTATTCCTGGTTCGGGGCCTTGGAAGTCACATAGCTGCTCTTGAATCGAATCCTGGTCTTCCCAAAGCCAAAAGTCCTAGAAGCCTAGTAACCTCGACCGCTATACTTTCAGTCCTCAGCCTAGAGCACAAGTCTCCCTACTCTATGAGCTCGGAACTAGCGATATATTCAGCATGCCGTACTTGTTGCCGTTTGGTCTAAAGAGCGCGCTACTCCTTGCCTTCTTTATCCTCTTACCAATCCTCGCCATCGCCGAAGGTGAGACAGGACCGTCAGGAAGCGGCCGCATGAGAGGCAATATGTGTCCCAATCAAGCCTCCAATCAAACTGAAGCTATCATGGTCTACTCTCCGTTCAAGCCGTATTGGAAATTCGACAAATTGAATGGCAGTGTGCAGAACTGCTGGATCGCGACCGACTGCTTGTTTGAAGTCGCTGGAGAGAGTCGAAAGCAGCAATTTGCTGCCACAGCTCTAGTTATGGGTTTAATCCCTATGACAATCAAGGATATCGCCTGGCCAGAAAGAAGGTTAATTTTTGTGACTGAGAGGCTACACTGGGCTATCGAACTACTGGTCCTCGCTCTTGGCCTGGTCCCTATAGAGACTAACAAACAGCGGACAACACGGGACAAGGGCTGCGAAGGCACCATAATTGCTAAGAGTGGATGGGCGATGCGCAAACATGCTGTTAAAGTCTGGATCTTTATATGCGCAATCGCTCTCATGGTGTGCTACGCAAGTCTCACGGCCATGGAGATTTATAGCAAAAGGAGTGCGCTCGGGTGTCCAGTGCCAATCTTTATTGTAGTATGGCACATTGTCGCACTCGCACCGGCCGCCATACATTCATTATTTGCGAAGCTTAGACGCCAGAGATATCAGAGAAAGAAACTCCTTCGGCAAGCCTCGTTGCAACCTTGTCCTGCACCAAACAATCGCCTACTCAGTGAAATGTCCGAACTCCCGCCATCCGGGTGCTCTAGGAAACTTCAACGTTCCTTACATCTTGATGGTAATGATGAGAATGACGAGAATGACGAAGGAAAAGACCGCGAGAAGAAAATCGCCTCGGCAGTCCAAGGTGCAGACCTAGACTGGCCAGTACAAATGGCTTGGGGGGTGTATTATATCGCAGGAACTCTAGTCTTTACGAGTATTATGGCAGTGACTGTACCCGAGCTGGTAGTATGGGTGACATTAGGGCTTACAACAGCAGCATGTAGTAAGATTCTAGCATTCTTTCTATGCCTTTCATTTGAGAAGACAGGCGCAAAGTACACAAATCGGGTAGAAATCGGGTCGCCCAGTCAGGAGGCGGATAGTTAGCTTCAGCACGATCTGGATGGTGGAGGGCGAGGAAATTGTGGCATATCGGACACTCTGACGCAAGGAACGGCGTTGTCATAACTTGCACAGGGTAAATAGTCGTATGCAAACGGATAGTTTCATTTTCAAGATTACGTCGCGCGGTGTAGGAAATAGGGTCATATTGTGGTCATGGAGATGTAGACCGAGATCCAAGTCTTTTAACTCAACCAACAACAAGTTACCTGCCGACAAGCAACCATATATGATCCTGTGAGGTTAGTGAGCTCTGGGACCAATTTTTGGAAGAGGAGTAAGTGCTTTTTGACGATGGTTTACCAGTGTAGAGCATAGCGAATTCGCTTTAGAGGCGGGGAGTGGCCGTCTTATTAAGTGGCTTGTGTCATAAGTGTGACTCATGGCGGTGGTTGTATACTGTCTGGACTAATCGGAAGTGATTCCTGGTGGCTGACTGGAAACTCATGTTGACACTCGGTCTGTAGAAGCCTGTTGAAAGATGTGTTGTGATTTGATGCGTTTGGGTTACGTTTCAAGCCACTGGAATCGTTGCTCAAAAATCATACATCGACGCTATTCACATTCCCATTCCCAGTCCTGATGCTACGAGGTCGATTGTCTCATTCTCATCTTTTGCCCAATCTTAATAAGCCAGCAAAACAGTTAAGGAAGCTCGACTACGCCTCCTCCTGACTAACATAGGAGTTCATTCATCCTCCACTAAAACAAAGTTCTCGTCTTCACCTTCACGATTGTCCTCGAGAATTAACTCTTTCCAAATATCCTCAGGATAATTCTTATCGAAGCGCTCTAACAACTGCCCCTCAATAGTGAAAACCTCGCCGCACAACGGACACACAACATTGTCTCCTTCGTCAGCAGCAGTCTCGAATCCTCGTGTGACTTAAGTCTTCCTAATGTGATAGTCGTCAGTTTTGACGTGAGCCCTCAACTCCTCTCGAGAGTTGTTAATGTGGCTTTTCTCGACGATTGAGGCTGTAGAGTACATCGGTGGTAGAAGCAGCGTTAGTCTGGGGTAGCGAAGTAGTTGAGCATTGGAGCATTACAGTGTCCTCTTTCCAAAATGCGGACTCGCCCTTCCGTCCGCCTGAATTCTCTTTCTCAAATAGATAGACGTGTCGACCATTGCCCTATTTCCTTCATCTCTGCGATGAAGTCCTTGTCTTCAACAATTGCTTTAATCTTAGCCACCCTCTTCTTGTATCTTCGCAGAGGGGAAACGCGCGAAGCGTGTGGGCTCGACATGTTGCGCACTTGTGGTTGTTTTCACAAGCGTCGGAGTCGATTCTGTGAAAGTGGAAGACCCGCGACGGAGGTGAAGGTAAGGCAGTCGACTTCGAGGATGGAAAGAGCCGTCTACGACACCTACCATATGAACACGTGATCCGTTTTGTCCGGTCGGCAATCGCAGGACGGACAAGAAATTTCAAGCATAGGGAGCAAAGCGAAGTTCAACGTCAAAACTCCCACTGTCTGCCAGCAGTCTCTTTCACGCTTTTAATTCTCCTAAGATCTCGTGGGCTCACACCCAACGCATTCCAACCTAACTTAGACCACGTTCTAGCAATAATTCTTGAAAGGAAGTAAGTAAGCATTAAAGCACTTACGGTTTGTTTCGAGCTCAACACCTTCCACAAGTATATTAGATCCCGACGATAAGAAACTACCCCGCCCACGGCACAGCACGTCAATCGATCGCCCTCCTTATCAGGAACCATGCATCCGCATCCATCATATATATATACTCCAGAGCAACTGGACTTCACAATAGCTGATGTTTGACTTATAATTTTAGCAGGCTTTGTGTACTACAACTTCTCCCGGACGTTGAACTATCCAAATTCGCCCACGATCAACAAATCAAAAACAACAATATTTTGAACACATCTACTCACCCTACAGACGCAAAGATGGCGGACAAAATTCCCTTGAAAGCCACACTAGGCCCCTCAACCCATCCTTGGACCTACGAAGCCAGCAAAGGCTTCGACCTCAGCCCATCATCTCCAAAAGTTGTCACCCTCCAAACTTCAACAACTCCAATCACAATCTCGCCCGCTCAATCAGCTCTCGTCATCATAGACATGCAAAACTTATTCCTCAGTCCGGCACTCGGAAATCCCCCCGTCTCCGCTGGTCGATCTGCTTCCGACCAACTCCTCAAGTACGCAATCCCCGCAGCACGCAAAGCCGGCATACGAATCATCTGGCTGAACTGGGGTCTGACAGAAAAGGAGGTGGAAGAAATGCCCGCCAGCGTGTCGAGAGCCTTCGGGTTCGCAGCAAGCACCGCAGATGGAAGAAAAGTCCCAGCAAACAAGTTTGGTGAATCAAAAGTGCGAGGTGGAAATGTGTTGTTGGAAATTGGGGCGAGTGGGGCTCCGTATTCGGGGTTGGGATCCGTGTGTGGTGATATCGAGTATACGGATGAGAAGGGTGAAAAAACAAAGATTGATGCTGGGAGATTGCTGATGAGGGATGCGTGGAACGTCGCTTTGTATGCCCCATTAGAGGCTGAGTACGAGAGGGGGAAGAAATTAACGAAGAACCCTGATGTATGGATACATAAGAACCGGATGTCCGGGCTTTGGGGCGGCGGCGGAGAATGTGAAGATTTTCTCCAGGCTCAAGGTATCAAGACGCTGCTCTTTGCCGGGGTGAATACGGACCAGTGCGTTGGTGGCACTTTCACAGATGCATTCAGCAAGGGATATGACTGTGTGTTACTCAGTGATGGGACTGGAACGGCAAGTCCGAAGGGGGTGCAAGAGGCGTGGGAATGGAATGCAGCGAATTGTTTTGGGTTTTGTATGAGTTGTGCTCAGCTAGCAGAGGGAGTTGAGGGAATGGGTACCTGAGCAGAATGCATGATCGGGTCTAAAAAGATCAGATCGATGTAACTGGATATAAATATGTTGAGGCGTGGAAGGAGAACATTAAGGAACAAGTAGAGAGATAAAGCTGGGTATCTGATCACGGAAATATAATCTCATGAATTTCCTCATCCTCTCAGCCGTCTCTTGGCTTCTTCAACTAACCGTGGCCACTCTTCAGTCTCGCCAGCCGGCGGAGGTTCTGTCATCTTCTGCAAGTAGGTCTCAACCCTCTCTGCGTCGCCCTTGGTCTCAGAGAGCTTTACTAGTTCCTGCATTGCGGGCTTATAGCCACACCCAGCTGCAACGCTATACCATTCTTCGGCTAGATCTTTAGTAGCATCTTGTTTCAAGCTTAGCCACCTTAAGGCTTTCCTCAGTTGGCTGTCATCCTTGTATGCATCTTTGACGCTCCCTCCACTATCGGCGTTGATACGCGAATACCAATTGCCGAGTTTGTACATGGCTTCAACGTGACCCGTAGCCGCGGCCTTGTTCATGTACTGTAGCCACTTGACACTTCGTTCATCTTCGAAAAATGCAAGATGGTAGTACGAGATCGGGTCGTCAGCTTTCAGTGCGCCTTTCTCGAATGCAGCCTTGGCCAAATCTCGTGCTTTAGGGTCCTTGTCCGCAAGTAATATGTTTCCCAGAGCATTCCATGCGGGTACAAGAGTCAAGAATAAAGTTCTTGCGCTTTCAGGGTCGGGTTTGATGGTCGCTATCTCAAATGCTGCCTCGTACAGTGTTCTCGCTTGGTGCGTTTGCCCTTCGCGTTCTAGTAACTGACCGAGCAAGTTCATGGCATCCGGATCCTTGCTTGCAGCAAGCGCTTCTAGCTCTTTCCGACAGTATGCAACTTCCGCAGCATTGAGTAGTGAAGCGATTTCCTTGTTCTTCCTCCGAACCTCGGAACTAGAATTTACCATACTCTGAAGGACAGCATTGAGAACAAGTAGTGTAGCAAGAGAATCTTTCGCCTTGACGCAGCCGAGGAGTAGTATTCTTGCTGTAGGTTTGTGTATACTGGGCGGAATTCGGGAGCGTCTAACTTCATCTTGTATATCAGGGATCCGGGCAACTACCATGGCAAAAGTCGCGATGTCTTCTACGTCCAGCTTGTATTCTACATTACGGTCAGTATCGAGACTCGATTCCAGGTCAGAAACAGGAGCAAGCACTTTTAGCCAAGGTGACTACATCTGTTGAATCCGCTCTGGCCCGTGCATCGGAAAAAATGGCCTCTGCAGTGGTGGCATCAGTGCAAAGGAGTCGCTCTTTGCGTACAGCTGTGAACCAATTGAATCGACTGCGAGTGTCCACTTCCACACGAACTTGTGCCGGAGTCATGCGGTCTATTGTGGCATAGTTTCGAGTCCATTGACGGTCTTTTAGTAACCGGTTGTCTCTATCAGAAAAGGAAGAAATGTGCTGCGGTGCATCACGGCGGACGGGGCGCAGAAATTGACGTGATTGATAGAAGATGCAGGACTCTGATTTAAACAGCAACTTGCGCGACCGAAGGACAGCGGGACGGAATGACATTGAAGACACCATAAATATAGTGCAGTCAAGATGGATGGAGGGAAGTTGATGAACCCTCGGCGGTGACATTAGTGCTGGCAGAATAACCCGCGCGAACTTTTCTCTTGGCGTTGGTCTAAAAAATTCCAACTGACCCCGGACCCGCATTGCCATGTTCGCCAAAGTCTTCACCAACGCGAAAAGAATCCTGAGCCGGTCGCCCTCGGTACAGAACCTGACCTCCGAGGCTCAAGAAGCGATACCAATCACCCCCGACATCGATATCGCCATGGTTTCCACGCGGAGTGGAGCGGACGTGACGCCGCGCAGTGATGCCCGCACAGGAAAGCGCGGTCTGGAGGCTGGGGACACACCTATATCGTCGAAGAAGAGGAGGAAGTCTGTAGGGACATTTGAGGAGGAGAACCAGCTCGATGACCTCCTACAAGCTGATATTGCGGAAGCTCAATTGATGTCGGTACAGAAGGAGAAGCTGCCCATTCGTCGCCGCACCAACCCCATGGTCGTCATAAACACGCCAACTCCACGGCCTGGCTCAAAGAAAGCGACTCCATTGGCGTCACCAAAGGAACAGGGAGGCTCGCCAGCTCCCCCGTCGAGCAAGAAGAAGGCAAAGAAGGCGAGAGTGTCTTCTGCGGACGTCATTGAGCAAGCAGAGTCTGTCCTTGTGGAAGAGGTGCCCGAATCTACTGTGGAGATTCAAATCCCTGCCATCTCGACGCAGGAGCCATCACAAACATCCACAACCCCGAAGTCAAAAAAGAATACCCCGAAGACGGATGTGGCCTCTACTCCAGCAACGGTCCTCACACCCGCCTCCAAATTCCTAGACGAGGTTCCCTCATCAACATATGAAAGCGAGCAGGCTCCTATACCTTCGCCAAAACCAACACCAGGACCAACCTCGAAAGCCAACAAGCCAGTCGACGTACCCAAGTCGACCGAGAAAGCATTGAAGAAGGTTTACGTATCACCACTGGATCAAGCAACCGCAGCCTCAGCATCAAAGTCCAATAAGATCCGGTTCGATAGCGAAGAGCCCCCAGCCGCCCCAGTCCCCATGGACATAGGCACCCCGGAAGCCCCACAGGAAGACGATGCAGACTCCGGCAGCGACTCAGACGAAGCTCCCGAAGAAATGACGACTGCATCTGGTCTCCGCCAAGCAAAGGCCGCCGATGAAGATGCTCTCCGCGCCCAAAATGCCCTGCTAGAGAAAGAAAAGCTCAAGCGGAAAGAGCGCGCTGATCGCATCAAACAAGAGCAAGGCATCAAAGCCCGCAAGGCCGAAAAGAAAGCAGAAAAGTTGGCGAAGAAACAGGCTCGAGAAGAGCTGTTGGAACCCCAGGAAGAAGATTTGGATGTTGATATACACAATCTGCCTGCTATGCTACCGGATTCGATCCTTGAGGCTGCTGGAGATGCACGGCCGCCCACCCCACCGCGTCAATTGAAGGGCAGGACCGAGGAGGAGGCGAGACAGGAGAAGATCAACCGGCATATCAAGTTCTTAGAGCGTGGCGAGAAGCCCGTCAAGGATGTGAAGAAGGGGTCGCTGAACGTGCATGTTCTCGCGCCGCAAAACATGCTGTTAGCACCCAAAGTCAACCGTGATACAAAGAACATCCGGGAGCGGTGGTTGAAAGGAAGACAGGCTGACAAAATTACCACCAAGGGGAAGAAGGGGAAGATGCAGTTCAGAAGGGTAGAGAGGAAGGCTGTTGGAGGTGGTTTCTTGAGGGGCGAGGATTGATTCTGATTGTTTGTGGAGAGGGAAGATACCCGCTGTAGATGTAAGAATGCTGAGATCAAGACCCGCGAAAGGGATACATAACACGATCACCTGATCATGAGCATGTGAATGCAAAGTGTGTGTCAATGGCGCTTGCAACAGTCTTTGCACGACATGCCCGGGCGACTGCTCGTTCTTGGTCACGAAGCTCTGTATGTCATCTACTGCTTTGTCAGTTGAGGTTATATACTTAACCTTGAAATATTCCCTCGGAGTGACAATAGGGAATATGTCATCTACGATAGGGTATTCCCAAATAAGCTGATACACGCACATTCTCACTTCCCGCTTGCGACACGTCTGACCGACAAGGAAAAAGTCACGTAGTAAGGCTTTGCCTATTAAGGTGGAGAAATACTAAACATATGGTTTTAGCGTTTCGTCAAGATTCCATTAACTCTTCTAAATACCCAACTGCTAGCATAAACTAGGAGTCTTGACCCTACTCACTCACCCACTCACTCCTCCGCCCTCACCCGTCCTCAAATCCAAGCGAATACCATACCTCTGGTCCATGTATCCCCGTCCATGGTCCAGCAGTACTTGCCACAGAAGCCTCGCGTGCAAATCTATTCTTCGATTGGGGCACGGCTGATGGACCTTCCTACCCTCAAACAATATAAAATTAGATGTTTTGTAGATCCGGATATCCTGTGCCAGTCTCGTGCTAGGATCACGGACTTCTTTAGTCTAGGTACAGGGACGCGAATTCCTACTAGTCAGTTCAATCCAACCACTATTATCGTCCGGGTGCCGAAGAGAAAGTGCCTGTAAGGCAATGAGTATGCTGATCTTCGGTGCGTCTAGGACGGTTTAGGTATCGCATTTCTAATATCATGCAAAGCACTCAGTTACGGAGTTTTCTGGCGTGCTCGATCTACTAGTTGACTTTGTTGCTTCGTTGCTGTTTCAACGCGTTTAAAAGTGGCTTAACCCAAACGCCCACTTGATCATCTACTTTAGCCAACAACTGTAAGCGACTGTTGTTGTCGAGTTGCTGGACAGGTTCCAAGCTATACAGGCATATTGACTATCAAGCCTGTTGGTTTCAGACTGCTTAGGAATAGCAACTAGCGCAGTCATAATTTAGCAGTGTAGTGGAAGTCCAATGTGCGCCGTGAACTCGCCAAGATGACAGGTGTTAGACTTGACAAGGTAAACAACACAGAAGCTAAACTTCCAGTAGAGCTAAAGCAAAAAGAGAAGAGAATAGATGCGGATAACATATCTCCAGAACAACAGTGACAGAAGAAAGATGGTCTGAGAGTTAGTGGCTACAGACCGAGCCCTCAGCACCAACAACCCACAAACCTCGCGCACTAAAGCATGAATCATCGCCTCATCGACGCCAATAAGATCATAGATTCACCCACAATCCCACCGTCTAGGTAAGGCGACGTGGATCCATAAGTGCAAAAAGGACGACAGACGACCAAGGGGCGGATGGTGAGCACAGCACACAGCGCACGGGCACATCTCTATGATGTGTAAGAATAACAGCTGTAAGGGTGAACGCTGATCTTGAGATGGCAGAAGTGGGTCGAGGCCTAGTCCACGTCATTCGTCCGAAATGAGGTGACGCACACACATCACTTGACTACACGTCGAAAGCTTTCAAAGCCGACAAGAGTGTTTCACACGTGGGAAGGAAGTTTTTCATTCGGGGCATGCAAAAATCGTAATATTCGAACTCATACCGAGTCACTTTTATCGCCGTTGCCATCCCAAAGCTCAGCCTGCCAGGCACCTCGAAAAAAAAAACTCGACTCCGAAACCCCAGAAGAGATCTAAAAGTAAAAGTGTATCCTCTCGAAACCCATCAGACACCTTGGCCCGAAATGACAAAAGACAAAAAGAGTGAGACGCTACTGCCCTGACATTATTGAAATGCTAGACTAAGTCGAGATTATATAAGATTTTTGTAAGATAAGGCGAACTTGCAGTAAACCGGCCTACCCATACCCAGATCCTGCCGGGAGAGGTTGGACTCCGATTCACTTTTCCGTAACTGTAAACGACGACTAAGTAAAACATTGCCCAAATGTCTAGCAGAGTATGAAATGTGGATAGGCAGATTCCTAACTTTCCGTACGCAAACCCAAAGCAGCAATATGAACGATTAACAGGTCATGACGATGAAGTCATTTCTCGAACGGTCCATCGGCGTACTTTTGAGGGGTGCTGGAAGGTTGTCTAAGCAGCAGCCTCAGTGGCAGCCGGGGTTTCGGTGGCGGTCTCGGTGGCAGCCTCCTCGCCCTCAGCAGAGGCCTCGGGGTGGTCGTCCTCCTTTCCGGGGGAGTCGATCGCGACCTTAACAGCGATCTCACGTCCCTCGATGTCCTTTCCGTTCATCTCCTCGCAAGCCTTCTGCTGGAGCTCCTCAGATCCGAGGGTGACGAAGCCAAAGCCACGGCCCTTGCGGGGCTCGTTGCGGGCCTGGAGCTTCTTGACCATGAAGCGGGGGATGGGGCGGAGGGCGATCTTGGCGGAGGTGGGTGAGTAGTCCTTGAAGATCTCAAGAAGCTGCAGAGAGTGTTAGCACAAACTTTGAGATCAGAGTCTGGAAAACATGCCTTGTCTTCCTTCAGGTCATATGGCAGGTTGGCAACCATGACCTTGGTCTTGGAAGGAACACCGTCCTCGGGTGGTCCACGCTGCTTGCGCTCGCGGGGAGCCTGGGGCTTCTTGGAGGTAGCACCCTCAGCGCCCTTTTCAGTTGTAAGCGCTGTGTTCGTAGTTTCGGTGAGCGGAATGACTTGTTCCGGTACATTTGTAGGTGTGGTGTCAGCGGGAGCAGCGGCCTCTCCTTCGACTGGTTCGGCACCTTCAGCACCCTCGGCCTTCTTGGCGAATGTTGTCAGTAGCTGTTGCAAAAATGTGCATTTGAACTCTGCTTACAGCACGTCCGCCACGTCCAGTGCGTCCGCCACGGCCACGGCCTCGGCCACGACCGCGGGTGGATCCACGGCGGCGGTTCTCTCCGGTGCCCTCAGCACCGCTTCCAGTGCCCTCGGCGTGGGCCTCAGGTGTGCGAGCGAGCTGGATGGAGACCTTGCGGTCGAGGATGGCCTTTCCGTTCAGCTCGGCAATGGCACGCTCGGCCTCGGTGGGGGTTGACAGGGCCACGAAGGCATAGCCGACGGGGCGCGAGGTGCGTGGGTTGGTGGGGATGGTGGTGGACTCGCTGTTGAGGTGCATGTGTTAGCTTCCAATAATGCGGCATGACGTTTGTGTAGGGCAGGAATGCACGTACACAAGGTAGTCCTTGAAGAATTCCTTCAACTCCCCCTCGGTGGTCGCATAAGCGAGGTTCCCAATGTAGAGTCTCCGTCCCTCAGCAGCGCTGGCCAGAACCGCCTCGTTCTCGGCGGCAGTGGGCTGGGTGCTGGTGGTCTCAGCGGTGTCGTTGAGGGAGGTAGTGGCCATCTGGGCGGTCACACTGTCGGTTGTAGCGGACATGATTATCGAAGTTTGGGTGAGTTGACGAACACGAGGTATCGAAGCGTGTAGAGAAGTTGAGGAAACTTTGGAGTCCTGGTTAACCTGGGTAGAGGTCGTACCGTGAACAGTTAGTTTTGAAGGGAGATGGAGATTGTCGGACCGCCTGGTGGTGGAACTGGCTTGACGGGAGGGAGTTGGCGTGGGAAGCTACGAGCCCGAAGGTGAGAGAAAGGTGGGTGAGTTGGAGGGGTTTGTTGCGGTTGATCTCTTAAAGTTGACTGAGTGGAGAGAAAAGGAGCAAGCGCAGGGCGGTCAAATATTTCTGAGGTCGCCGCGCAGCCGCCAGCGGCTAGGCCGGATCGGGGCAACTAAGCGGAGTCAGAAAGGGCGCCCCTGGCAGGGAGAGCGAGAGCGAGTAGCATGCAGCAGGCAGCATTCGTCGCGAAAGGGGTGCAGGTGAGATGAGAAGATGAGACGAGATGAAGCATCATGCGTGTGTTGGTAGGCGACGCCCGAGGAGCCTCCTGCGCTTCCTGCTCTTCCTGCTCTTGCCCTCTCTTTCTCCTGTCTGTTCGGCAGCTCCAAGTTGCATCGCGTCCATGGGAATGTTACATAATACGTGCATGGTCCTCTGTCTCCATTCTTCTCGCGCCACCAACGGCTTTCACTACATCGCAATCACAATGCAGCTTCACTTTGGCATGGGCTCCCGGCACGCTAGGGCGCCTCACCGGCCGTGAAGAGCCCACGCAAACAGCAAACAGCATTCCTACTTGCAGTGGCAAAAACCCCTTTGTAATTGCATCACACTACACAGCATGACGAACACACAGGGACGGCGAGCCCTTGTCCTCTATGGCTCCGAAACTGGCAACGCCCAGGACGTTGCCGAGGAGCTGGGCAGGATCGCGGAGCGCCTGCGTTTCCATGTTGAGGTCACCGAGTTGAATGCTATCAATCTGGTATGTCCAGGAGCATATGTCCACTTGCGGAAGGTCGAGCCCTGACTTGAACCATAGAGGCAGCTGCTGCAGTACTCGGTGGTGCTGCTATCCATCTCCACGACGGGCCAGGGAGATCTGCCTGCCAACAGTCAGACATTCTGGAAGGCGCTCAGGAGTACGCGTCTTCGTCCCGGCTGTCTGCAACAGGTGAGATTTGCGTCGTTTGGACTGGGAGATACTTCATACCCAAAGTGAGTGCATCGTTAGTACTCCAGGATGCCGCCTAATTCGAAGCAAGATTCAATTGGGCGCATCGAAAGCTCTACAATCGCCTCATACAGCTTGGAGCACAACCAATATGTGATCGTGGCGAGTCTGACGAGCAGCATCCTGAAGGGTAGGTCAACTGCATATTTCATGTCTCGCTTTTCCTTTTCCGCCCCGTCGTATTCCTTCTTCTCCTTTATGTCTTATCTTGCCCAGTCGTTACATCTATACATCGTCTTCTATTTTCGGAGAACCTATGAGTCTGATATCGGCACAGTGTCGATGGCTCCTTCCTACCGTGGACAGCCACCCTCCGTCAACGTCTGCTGGAAGAATATCCACTCCCAACAGGCACTGAACCAATCCCAGACGATGTACTTCTGGACCCCAAGTGGTTGCTCGAGTTTGCAGATGGAGCCAATTCCCTACCTCAACCTGCTACTAAACAAGACTTCACTTCCTCAGAATCTAATGGCGAAGCATCAGATCTACCACGCCCCACTCTCCTCTCCATACCTAACGGCCTCACCGCAAGCATCCTCTCAAACACCCGCCTAACCTCTCCCACTCACTGGCAAGACGTCCGTCACTTGTGTTTAAACATTTCCTCTACTCGTCACTATATTCCTGGAGATGTACTCACAATCTACCCCCGAAATTTCCCCACAGACGTGTCCTCCTTTATAGAAACTCAAAACTGGACATCCATCGCCGATGTGCCCCTAATCTTCACCCAACCCTCTCCTTCCCCATCCTCTTCTTCCTCGTTGCCCCTCCCAAATATCCCTTCCGATAGTACAGTCACGCTAAGGGAACTACTCACTTCCCATTTGGACATCCTTTCCATCCCCCGGCGCTCCTTTTTCGCCCACCTCGCCCACTTTACTACCGACGAATTCCATCGAGCCCGTCTCCTTGAGTTCACTGACCCACAATACATAGACGAATTGTACGACTACACCACCCGCCCCCGCAGATCCATCCTTGAGGTGCTGCAGGAATTCGAGTCGGTGAAAATCCCCTGGCAGCGCATATGCTCCGTTATTCCCGCACTCCGCGGACGGCAGTTTAGTATAGCTTCTGCCTATAAAGAGGAAGGCAAGGAGGGAACGAGAGTAGAGTTGTGTATTGCGATTGTGAAGTACAAGACTGTTATAAAGCGTATACGAGAAGGGGTATGTACACGGTACATCTCCTCTTTCCAGCCAGGGCAGGATATCACTGTTACGCTGCAAAAAGGTGGATTGGGCGTTACGAAGACAGAGCTGGATAGGCCGGTTGTTATGATTGGGCCTGGGACGGGGGTGGCGCCCATGCGGAGTCTGATCTGGCAGCGGAAGTACTGGCGTGAAGAGCTTCAGAGTGCTGGTAGGGATGACAATCAGGATAAGGAGGTGCCGAGAGACATCTTGTTCTTTGGATGCAGAAACGCTGAAGCGGATTTCCTGTTCAAAGATGAGTGGGAGGCGCTGAAGAAGGAAAACGCGCCATTAGACGTGTTTCCCGCCTTCTCACGTGATCAAGTAAGCTATTCCCCTACCTCCATCCTGGTGACTTTTCACTAATGTTCTATATCAGCGGCAGAAAGTCTACGTCCAAGATCTACTTCGTTCACACAGCGCCCGAGTTTATGACACCCTCCACGAGAAGAGCGGTATTGTGTATATTTGTGGTTCGTCGGGGAAGATGCCACAAGCTGTACGTGAAGCGTTGATCGAGTGTTTCCAGAAACATGGGAGCCTAACCCGAGAGGAAGCTGAAGGTTATTTGGCGGGGATGGAGAAGAGTGGACGGTATAAGCAGGAGACCTGGTGAAGAAATCATTTCCAGAAAACCGCATTTAGATAGGTAGCACCCCGAAGAACAGGTTGCAGACATGCTAATGTAGTTTGAGATCTACTTATCCCTGTACCACTTGTTGTTCATTCGTTGATGCTATAGCAGACAGTTTATGACTATCATAGATGTTTTAAGATCTCCATTTACGAACCATTAATCTTCTAACTTACTTGAATAATCGAAAATTATTGTCTAAATGTGAAAGCAGTGAACACATTATGTCACCGCCAAGCCTCGGAAAACAACGGCGGGGAACGTTCCGCGAGCCCTCGGCTCAAACATCTGATCAACCACAAGCTTCATCCCACCCTTGCGCATTTCCTCACCACCACCGCCTCAATTGCCCTACCTCACCACCCCTAGAACGAACAGAGAAAGAGGAGGATTGCCAAAGATGTCAGGCCTTAGGATTCTGGTCCCCGTCAAGCGGGTGATTGACTATGCCGTACGTTCATCTCCCAGTTTCGCACGCCTCGATGCATGCTCCTACAAAATCCCACCTTCACAACCCCCAATTTCTCTCCCAACCACTATCCCACAGCTTCTATGCCTTGCAGCACAAGTTCCTCCATCAACACCACTAACGCAACCAGGTCAAACCCCGCGTAAACCGCGCCCAAACCGCCGTAGAAACCGCAAACGTAAAACACAGCATGAACCCCTTCGACGAGCTCAGCATCGAAGAAGCCGTCCGGCTGCGCGAACGAAAATCCACCCCCGTCGAAGAAATCGTGGCGTTCAGCGCCGGACCTCCCAAAGCCCAGGACATTCTGCGCACCGCGATGGCCATGGGCGCAGATCGGGGCGTGCATGTGGTTGTGGAGGAGAAAGATGCACTCGAGCCACTGGGGGTCGCCAAGCTGCTACGAAAGGTGGTGGACGAGAACAAAAGCAACCTCGTGATCCTCGGCAAACAGTCCATCGACGACGACGCGGGCCAGACGGGGCAGATGCTCGCGGGGCTGCTGAACTGGAGCCAGGCGACGCAGGCCTCGAAAGTGACAATCGACGGCGACTCGGTGACAGTGGTGCGGGAAGTCGACGGCGGCGTCGAGACGCTCAAAGCCAAGCTACCCATGATCATCACGACGGACCTGCGGCTGAACGAGCCGCGGTATGCAAGCCTGCCGAACATCATGAAGGCGAAGAAGAAGAAGCTCGAGAAGAAGACGCTGGCGGACTACGGCCTGGATACGGAACTGAGGCTGAAGACGCTCAAGGTTACGGAGCCGCCGACGCGGAAGGGCGGTGTCAAGGTCGAGAATGTGGATGAGATGATTAGCAAGCTTAAAGAGTTGGGCGCGTTGTAGAGGGGTGGATTGAGGGACGATTGAGCGTTCGCTGTATATACTGTATTGGACTGGGTTGGGATAGAAATACAAAAGCAATGATACACACGCGCATCATGACCAGGAACAGGACGAACCATCTTTAGTCGGTTGGGAACACTTTCTCTCTTTGACCCCTCTCACACAGCATGTTGGCAAACCATAAAATGGACAGTTTTGTTGCGTTGGCGTCGAATCTATTCCTGCACGCTTTATTTTCTATCCAGAACCATTTACTCACTCACCCACCCAACCTCCTCATCCTCTCCTCCGCCGCCCTCGCCCTCCTCTCCCGTTCCAACCTCGCCCTCGCCTCGGGCGTCAACCCCCGAGCAGCCTCCTCCCTCTTCTCAGCCCCCGACTTCTCAGGCACAATCCCGGCTATCGTCCTCCCCTTCCCCATCTTCTTCTCCCTCCTCGATTTCTCTTCCTCCTCGCTCTCCTTTCTCAACCGCTCCGTCTCCGTTTTCCTCCGCTTAGCCTCCGCCTCGTCTTCCACAGCCTTCTCTTCCTTCTCCTGCGCGGCCCGTTTCTCAACTTCGGATTTTGTTAAGGGGGCAGGCACCCCTGCTAGTTCCCAGTCGAAGGCGGATTCCCCGAGCTCAGAACGTGAGACGCGGAAGGCGTCGCGGGTTGCACGGTCGCCCGCTAGCGAGAAGGGCGTGCGTGCGTCTTCGGTCATGAGGGTTGGGTCTGCTCCTCCTTTCGTAAGGAGCGCAAGGACTATGGCTGAGGCGTTGAGGGAGGCGGCGAGGTGGAGGGGTGTGGGTGTATGGTGGTTTGGAGGGAAGAATGTGAAAGATGGTGGGATGGCGTTGGTTTTGAGGTAGCTGAGGAGCGCGGGGACTTTAGAGCGCTTGATGAGGGATGTGACTTGAGAAGTATGAAGAGTTGCAGCTTCTTCTTCCTTGGAAGGCTTTGCGTGTTTGGGGGGCTTGACTGGCGTAGGTGTTGTGGGGATGTTGGATTGAGGGGCGTTGAGAGCGGCGAGCGCGGCTTCGTCGATGGTGCTTTGCTTTACGCGGGTTAACTCCACGAAGGCTCGCATAAGTTCTTTCTGTGTGGCGCGGCGAGTGCTAAATGGGAAGCTTCGATTACGAGGGTCATTGTTGCGCAGGACTTGGCCGTCGTAGGGGCCAAACAATGCACGGCGTGAGGTGCTTCCAGTTGCTCGGACAAAGATGAGATCTGCGGTATCGATCATGCTTTTCCAGCTTTGCAAGAGTTCTCGTACTTCAGTTGTAAGTGCGGCTTCATTGTACCGACGTATCGAGGCACCGGCAGAGTGAGCTGCTCCTTTAGCAGCATCGTTCGACGATTGCGATCCGCCCTGTTTCCGACGAGTCGTATATCTGTGGAAGGTCTTGTGTGCAATAACAGTTGCTGACCGCTCGTCTACTCCAGTGTGCTTCTTGCCCACTTTCGGTGCGAGAGCTACAATCATAGCTGCGAAGTGTCCACCGCCAATCATGGCGAGGAAGTAATGTGGTCCGATATCTGTCCCAGGCGGAGGAATTCCCCCTTCCGCTTTGATCTTCAAGGGTTGCGTTGGCGCGAGCTGTTTATTTCGTATGGTCTCCAAAATATGCGCCTCCTCCTCTTGCTCCGCATTCGAAAAGATGGCCCTGTATATCCCCAAGCTCATATTTTCCGGCAACAGCGGCGAAGTAAACCAGAACAACGGCGGTTTTCCGGAACCTTGCTTATTCTTCTTTGACGTAAAGTCATCAAACTCTGGATGCGAAATCTTGGCCTGCTTCTTCAACAGCGCACTCAGTGTGGATTCTTTCGTCTTGTTTCCCTCTTCGTCGACTTCATCGTCCTCGGATTCTGAAGACTCGGAGCCGGATATGCTCTCATCGAGCTCACCAATCAGTTTCTCGAAATCTGCTTCCCCAACTGGTTTTAGGCCTTTGATCTTCTGCTTTAGGTTGTAGCCGTGGAGGTCGGAGCGGACATGACTTCGTTGCTCTTCCACAGAGGGGAACGATAGACCACAAAGGTTGCAAGATGTAGCTTTAATTGCGCCATCTTTGCCATCTTCAGTTTCGGCTTTCTCTGAAGACTCGTTCGCTTGTGTGGGGACCGTTGATGGGGCTTCCTGGATGGGTCGATCGGATTGGTTCTTGAGGGTGATTGTGGTTAGAATCTCTTCAGGGAGATCAAACACTGCGAAAGTTAGAGCTTGAATGGCATATCTGGAGGGTGATTCCTACCATACAGCGGTCGCTGCAGAAGCTGCTCGCTTTTCTGCGCCATTATATCAAACCTGGCGTTTTAATGATGTGAATAATCGCAAAAGTGAGATTGCTGTTGCAGCCTCCAACCGTTTGGCGGGGAGTCACAACGTCACCGTCGCGAGTCAGCCATACGCCAAGGCACTACCAGCCTTACTCACGCATGAGTCAGCATTGCACATATGAACAATCCCCCACTAACCATTCACCTATCCTCACTATTTCAATGTCTAATCCTCTTCCCAAATTCCCGGACCGCACTACTGACCACCATGCCAAACGTCCTTGTCCTATCCTTTGAAGGGTTCTCCTTCTCCTCCCGCCAAATCTACGAACAACTCCTTCCCAAGCTCCTGTCACGTGCCATAGTCCATGAATCCCTCACCATCCAAGACGCACTGAACTACGTCCTCAGCAGCTGGCCGACTATCATTCTCGTCAGCGACCCTGGAATCACGCTAGAGAACGAAGAAAGTGAAAACCTCCTTACCGCAATCGCCGAGTACACCAAGCACGGATGCACGACCATTTTCATGGGTTTCTTCGCCGAAACCGTCAATTACGATCGCCTAGAGGCCATGTTCAAGACACACTTCAACCTCCCCTGGCGCGTCTCTGAGCTGTCCAAGCATGAAATCCGGCTGCACACCCTCGAGGAAAGCTTAATCCGGATTACAAGCCTCGTACCTACCTTCTACGCAAACGCTCTCTTCCTGGCAAAAGTCCCGGTCGCTCAAACCGTTTACATCGGTCCACTCGGAAATACGTCGACTGTTTATGCTGCCTACGGAAGAGTAGGACTCGGCAAGGTGGGTTATGTCGGGGACGTCAACTTTGGCGATGAGCCGGAGCGGGTAATTCTGGCCATGTGCCATTTGGATCGGCCGGAGGATGCGTTGGAGGAAGAGGAGGAGGATGCGGAGTATTGAATTTGATCTGTTTGGAATACGTTTACTTGAAGAGCAAAAGGCGGGTACCTAATTTGTAATGCTTGGGCGTTGATAGCAGGAGCTCGGAAAAGGCCCATTAAAAGTATGATACCCTTGTCTTTTCTAAGAGAGAATAATATTCTCTTTCTTTCTTAATTTGTAGGAAAGGTTTCGCAAATGCTTGCCACTTGTGCAGACAGCGGACGACGTTTTATATCTATGATGTCAAAAAGGTTGTACGAGATGTATACCGTCGATCAAAAATCGCCATACCGTATGACTACTTTGTCACTGGTCAAAATTGATATATAATCTATGTTGTCAGCTCCGAGAAAAAAAAACCATCCAAGTGCAAAAGTGCTGCTGCCAGATACGTTAGGGCTTTACGAGCCTTCAATCCTCCTACCCTCCGGCCAGCATCAAACAACTGTCCCGCCAAATCGCACAAAATGCTTCTATGGGGCTTGACAGAATCGCTGGGAAGAATGTTTCCATCTTCATTCGTTTGTAACATGGACTTCTCGCCCTTTTTTGTTCATACATCTTTGAATTTTCACTCACAGTCCTCTGAATATATTTTACCAATTGTACCCTCGTATTACTCCCCCTATCCGTTATTCTTCCAGGCTATATGAAGGAACCGAAGCCTATCACGACTAAATGTTCAAGCCCTCGTGGAATCCCTAAAGTAGTATAGGGGCATGAGAGAGTGCGATGATCTAGCAGCAATCCTCCTCGCTAGCCTTAGGCGACTGATCACAACCGTAGCCGCTACTTACGTCAGGCCTTGTAAAACTACAAGAAGCTAATAAGAGAACTTACTGGCGTCGCTCAACCTTGATCGTTGTACCATCGCAGGCCGACGTTGAACTGCCAACTACAATTATGTAAGTACGTTGCTTCCCTGTAATCATCCAGTAAAACAAAACTTACGATAGAACTTCCTCCCATCCCTAAGCCCACCACAGTTCCTGTTGATATCCCAAAACTTGCTTTGGCAGACATCAAAGGTCAACTGTGACTTCCGAAGAAAGCCACACGAGGAACCGAGATTGAGAGTTGCCTCCTCGCCATGGGGTCCTTGGCCGATTACTGAGTGGGCAAAGGTTTGGTTGCTGTAGTTTTGTGCTACTCGACAGGCGTTGTTGATCGCGGTGCGGGCCCCTTCGATTTCGATGAATCTGTTGTCCGATAAGTCGCAAGCGGGGGTCCAAGAGCACTGTGGTGCCAGAGCGATATATTTCTTTTCATCTCGAGCTGGGAGTGTAGATACACCATGGAGAAAGAGAGATGATACACTATGGGGTGAGTAAGTGAAGTGTAAAAAGAAAGGAGTGATGGAACGTGGTGTACATTTGGTTGGTGTCGGTCTCGGCCTCTTCTTGCACGTCGCGAGGCGTTGGAGGTGGAAGTGTGTGAGGCTCGAAGTAGACTGTCGTCTCGTCGCACTGAGACTGCGCCACGCCGACTATCCTGCCGTATCAGCTCCTGCTCGTCGTTTTTGTTACGTGGGAACAAACTTACAATACCAGTTGTTCGGATCCATAGCTCCACCGCAGGCGTGGTCAAGCTCGCGGAACCTATCTACACAGCTCGTAACGTTCCAATCGAACGGCGACACCATGCCACACTTTGTATCCAGTCTAATGAAAGCCCGGAAGCCCTCACCGTTCCCCACCATGGGTGTCTTGAACCAAGGATCATCGGGTAGATTGTAAGAGTCAGGACTGTTGGAGCGATAGTGTTTGTGGCATTCTTGGGCTGCTATACAGGCTTCCTCGATGGCGTCTATGGCGGCAACAACAGGGACGGGGGTGCCCTTGATGGGACACGTTTGCTCCCTGTGCCTAGGCGTTACTAATGGGTAGGAAACAGGTCAAGTTGGGTTAATCTTACCACTTCACTGGCTCGGATGGATCGCAGACCTTGGTAGCGGTGTCCACGGCTGTCAAGTCGCTCTGGGCTGGAATCGCAGACGAGAGAACTTCGCCAGTGAAGGCCGTGAGGACCGCCATAATGCTTTGTACACGCATGTTGGCTGAGCGTGATGTTTTGTAGTTGTGTGCAGAGGAGGTTTATGATGAGAGACTAACAAGGAGGAAGGAAGCGGAAGAAGGGACGAATATCGGAGGGGAGCACGGTTTTATTTGTGCACCTCGCAGGCCGCATACTGTGGATTGGGTTGATCTTAGTCGAGACGGGAGGTACAGAGAGAGGTACAAATGAAAGAATTCAGAAAAGATGAGTACAGAAGTGTGATTAGTGCACATAATGTGCATAAAAGGCAGAAGCACATTCGCGGTGTCCATACCACACGTCCAAACTGAACCTCATATACTGAAAGGAAAGGATTTGTAGTCTCATGAGGCAAAGAATGCGAGACAACCAGATGCTTGGAAATGCAATATAGAGGAAGCGCTTGACTCCAGCTTTTCGGTCTATCTACATTGAACATCCAATCTTACAACCTCGTCGTTCGTCCAGTCCTAGGTGCCATGCTCAAAAACTCCAGAAGATCATTATATCTACACCAATTGGTATCATCCAAAGGAAAGCCAGATCCAGTAATTACCCAAGGCCAGCTTTTCTTTCTATATTCAATGCAGTACCATGCTACGTCACACATTCAATGCACATGTCCTACTTGGGTAATGAGAGGTAACAGCATGCCCGCTAGGACGATGGCGATATCAGACTTTGCAAGTCCGTGCTTGGCTCTTTGACTCTCTGCATATCCGTTCGCCGTGGGTTCGTCATGTGTGTAGGAACCAGATGTAGCTTCAGTCATGGAGTGCATTGCAACATATCTAATATGGTCAGTTTTGCGATGCATACATAGTAGATGAGCATGGGGCTTACAAGAAAGTCCCTCCAGAAAACAGTAAGACCCAACCAGTAGTAAATGTTAACCCATCATCTCCACCAAGACGAGCGCGTCCTAACGCATGGACGAATGCCCATGTCATGAACGCGCCCACAGGTGCCGCTAAGCTGAAGAAGACAAGATGGGTGCGTATTGTGCGTTTTGAAAGTCCTTGCTTCAGAAGGACAGATGTCAGACCAAAGGCTGCAGGAGCCTTGTGGAGCATGATAGCAAAGAAAATGACCATGGACAGAGTCGTAGATGGCGCCGTGGAAGAGGCTCCCAAGGCGATTCCGTCGGCGCACGAATGAATGACAAGGCCAATCGTGGTCGCAGATGACCTGGGCAAGGGTGCGGGCTCGGGACCAGGAGGGGGCGACATGTTCATGCCATTGAGGCTAATGGCGGACGAATTGTGCGGTCCTCTGGACAGGTTCGAGAGGGAAATGTGCAAGTTCTGGTACTTTGGCTTCGACGGCGAGAGAGCTTCTGGGAGATGGTCCACCAGGAACATAAGAATGAAACCAAGAATCAGTGATACGCCAATATATGCGTGCGGGTCCCGTGTCTCGACTGGCACCAACACCTCCTCTTCCTCCTCAGGGCCGTGGACTCGGGTGTGCCCTTCCTTGTGGCCTTCTGTCGAATCGTCGTCACCACCTTTCTGCGGTTCGGGCTTCTTTTCCTCGGGTTTCTCCTTATCGTCTGCCTTGTCCTTCTTCTTGTCTGCCGGGCTCCGCGCTGCGACATGCGATGTGCGTACAATGATATCGATCGGAGCCTTGATCGCGCGTGCTCCCAGAACACTGGCATCCACCGCCTCGGACCGCATTACTGGTGCAAACTCAATTGGCTTCTTCATGCCGTTCTGTTGGCTTGCTACGGTTGCGATCTTGATCGGGGCTGGGCGGTTCTCGTGAGCGTGCCCCTGGCGACCGGCGCTGTACATGGTCTCAATGCCTTCAGGGATGATCACAATGAGTGATGTGCCCACCAAAACGCCGGTTCCCAGGAAGGTTATGATGCGCAGCTGCCGCTGGGAGAGGGCAAAGGAGAGCGGAAGGAGGCCGGCCATGAAGGAGCTAAACACGGTCAGAGGTGGCACCTGAGGCCCGCGCGCGGAGATGTGGAGGACTCACGCAATTGCCATGATGGTGCTCAGGGTGAGCAGCATGAAGAGGCCGTCCCACATATTTGCGGTGTTGTTGTGAGGAGCAGCGGCTAGTGCCGAGGAAAAGACGGTACTCGTGTGTACTGCGATAGAGTGCAATAAAGGGAAACGCTACGTGATGCTTAGTCTGCGCTGGCCATGCCGCGATGCCGCCGGTAGAGCCCTGGGGTGCCTGGGGTGGTGGAAGTGGTGGGTGTGCGGTGATGCGTGGGGAAGACTGCGAGTGCGAGTTGGGATGGGCGGGTGACGGTCTGCACTGCTGGCCTGTCGGGTTGTCAACATTTGTTTCTCAGCCAAGGATGTGCACACTGGCCCTAGCAGCCCTGGTGGTCCCGGCTGCTCCCCCCGTAAATATAATAGGGCTGATAAGCACTAGACGCGTTGCGCGTGCAGCTTCCTCTGTTCCACGCGACTTCCTTCTCGAACGACCCTCCCGCGCACAACGCCCTTGAGCCCTTGATCGAGCCTTCTGATCTGCGACTGGAACCGCCTGCCCGTGCGCAGCTACTACTCGCCATGGAGCGCCTCATGGAAGAATGTACGTTCGTGTGCGCCAATACTGCGGCAGTCGTCACAGTGCTAACACTGCCACAGTCATGACGAACGCCAACGAGGCCATCCACATCAACTTCACACGACCGTCGAGCGCGCCCGACAAGGCCGTGTCCATTCTCGACGAGCCTTTCAACCCGAGCTTTACATATCCAATCTTCGGGGACGAGGAAACGATTATCGGTTACAAAGAGCCCAGAATAGACCTCAGCTTCCGCGCAAACGACCTCAAGCCGTCGTTACGAATTGAGTTCCAAGGAGAGATAGCCCTGGAAAACCTACTCCCAGAGGAGAAAATCAAAAAAATCGACCAAGTTTTCGAAGGCATCCTTCCGCTCGACGCTGCGCAGGAAGGACCCGACCCGAACTCGAAGGATTGGAAACCGCCAGGGAAGAAAATACACAGTTTCAAGCTTCACGGGAAAGAGTTTGAGATATGGAAAACAGATTTCACGGATCCAGCTGGATTGCAGCTATGGCGGAATATGCAGGTTTTGGTCCTGTTATTCATCGACGGCGCGTCACTGTTGGAGCTCGACGAGGACTGGAATCTGGAGCGTTGGACGCTATACTTGCTTTATGAAGTGACTCCTCTAAAAGACTCATCAGTGTCACCATATACCATCGCCGGCTTCTCAACGTCATACCGCTATTGGATATTGCCCACAATCGAGATTATGCGCGCCACCAAATCGCTTCCCTCGCCTCCAGCAAGCAGCAATGGAGACGCTGCGCTCTCTCATAACCGTCTTGCGCAAGACCCCGAGACATTCCTTTTCAAGAGTAAACTGGACCCCTTGGAAGCTACATCGCGGGAGCGGATATCCCAATTCCTCATACTGCCCAACTATCAAGGCCAAGCTCTTGGAACCAAGCTTTACGAGACCATATTCTCTGACCTCGTGAAGCAACCAAGCATCTATGAGATCACGGTCGAAGATCCCAACGAAGCATTCGACGCCCTGCGAGACTTCAACGACATCGTATACCTTCGAAAGCTACCAGCTTTTGCCTCGCTCTCACTTCCAACATCACTTCCGGCAGAGAGCCTTCGGAAGAACTCGCCCATCCCACGCGATCAGATCCTAGGTAACGGTGTTGATCTTGCAGCCCTTCGTCACGAGACCAAGATTGCTCCCAGGCAGTTCGACCGTATGCTGGAGCTTCATCTCTTCTCCACGCTCCCAGTCAACAACCGCAATACCGCACGACTTACGCGAAAGGAGAAGTCGAGCAACGAGAATGATAGGAGATACTACTTCTGGCGTCTAGCAATGAAGGAACGAATCTACCGCAAAAATGCAGATCTACTTGAGCAATTGGAGGATCCGGCAGATCGGATTGAGAAGCTGGATGCTGCTGTGGATGGGCAACAGGAGGAGTACGAGGAGCGACTGCAGGGCATCACTTCGAGAACAGGGTGGGCTGAGGAGGCGCAGAACGGTGACAGCAGTGCTCCTATCAAGCGGAAGAGGGCGGTGATTGAGGATGACGAAGATGACGATTGGGAGGATATGGATACTGCGTCCACGACCTCTAAGAGGGCCAGGAAATGAAAGCTGATAGAACTGCATTTCTAGGAGTTCTCTTGTTTCGGCGTACGAATGGTCAGTCTTCTAGTGGGTAATACCTCATACTCGACCCTGGTCAGAGATCAAAAAGATCCGGCCAACATTGGATACCCATGTTGTGGTTGTCAGAGGTGTCTTTAGGGTTATCTGTGGATAAGGCATTGGCGATGTTTCTTCATAGTCCGAGGGATTGATAAGCAATGGTCTCTATTCATGCGAATCTGTTAAGACTGTCCCCGGTATTGCTCTCCTATCTCTCATGTTGTGATATAGTCCACACGTGACACCCCTCGTCGGCAAAACCTGCCCTCCCATAACGTCCTTCTAGCGGGGTAAAACTTCACCCCTCACCAAAACATTTTGGATTGAGGCTTCCAAGCTCAGGTACGTACGCGCATCAGAAACCTCACAACTTCAATTTCTCTCATACTAACCTCATTAGACGTCCACAATGTCAGAGCGTCCATATAACATCGTCGTCCTAATATCAGGCGGAGGCACCAACCTGCAGGCCCTTATCGACGCGCAAAATACCGACAAACTACCAAATACAAAGATCATACATGTAATTTCAAAGTACGCCCTCACTCTTCCCACCCCCTCCTAAAATATACCCCCGAATATCCTTGAAAGCTTTACAATTGCTGACTGGACGCCAACCGCATAGTCGCAAAGATGTAGAAGGCCTCAAACGCGCAGAAAGAGCCAATATCCCTACTACATACCACAACCTAGTAGCATACAAAAAGAAACACCCACAAACCCCGGAGGGCATCGCTGCCGCACGCGCACAATACGACGCCGACCTCGCGGATATAATACTGAAGCTAGAACCCAGACCAGACTTGATTGTCTGCGCAGGCTGGATGCACATCTTCACCTCGTCCTTCCTGTCTCCCATCGCCGGAGCTACACCCTCGCCTCCGTTCACAACACCCGGGATTAGAGTTATCAATCTGCATCCTGCGCTCCCTGGGGAGTTTGCGGGCGCGAATGCGATAGAAAGGGCGTGGGAGGCGGGACAGAAGGGGGAGATCAAGAGAACGGGTATTATGATTCATGAGTTGATTGAGGAGGTGGATGCAGGGGAGGCTATATTGACGCAGGAGGTGGAAATTAGGAAGGATGAGACATTAGATGGGTTAGCGGATAGGATGCATAAGGTGGAGCATGGGTTGATTGTTGAGGGG
>BLYF01000162.1:55549-108785 GCA_014905255.1 Herpotrichia juniperi | reverse complement strand
AAAAAAAAAAAAAAAAAAAAAAAAAGTAAAGACCTCAATGGCTGCGTGGGATTCGTCGTTGCGGCGGCACGAGATGGGGTGCTGCTGCGCACTCTTATCAGGCTCTACATCCACCACCTTACTTTGTGCCAGGATATTCCTTTACGGACACAGTGACCGGCAACTGTCCATGTAAAATACAAAATACCCAAAACACCAACATCAGATATATCACTTATTTACAAAAGTTTTACTTGTCATTCGTCTTTCTCTCTCGGATTTCAAGACCTCCCATCAACACTATATCGCCATTACAACTTCGAAGTTACCCAGCCCTTTCTGTCGTGCGTACTATCATAACATATCCATTCACTCAACCGTCTCCCGACCTACTGAATTTCATTTGCGGGTTAGTGGTAGAATCTTGATATTCACATCTTGCATGCATGTCTAGGATGAGAGAAAGAGGATCAACCCATCTCCTCCCTAGTACCAGACATTCCAGCCTTATACCAATGCTACTTCCAAACTAGGACGTCAACTACATAAACCAACTAGCTTCATGTGATACCCGAGAACAAAGAACATGCACAATACAACAAGTGCCAATCAGGAGATCTGATAGTGCCAGTGACGTGTTCTTGGGTTTGTGGGAGGCTTTTTCGCAGCCCTTTACTGCCTTCCTCTAGTGTTATGTCGCATGTGTCAAATAGCCACAGAGCCACGTTCACTCCTGCACAGTTACCATGGCCAATTTTCCGATTAGTATCCATCCGACTTCCCGACTTTGTCTATGCGGAACTCATACACTGTCGCTCTCGGCCTCGATCGTGTTGAACAAGCAAAGACATTAATCTCTTTCTCCAAATGTGCAGTCATCCGCCAGATTGCCATCCATCGCCTTGTACGCTCTAGACGATGAAGCAATTTTATGGAAGCAACGAGAGCATCGCGGAGGAACTTATCAAATCGAACTACTTGTCTCCACGGTTAGAATTCACCAGATCTTTTGCTGAACGACGCCGGAATCCGAGCCATTTGCCTAACTTTTGAGGGACGTCTAAAGAACGCTTCAAGCGTCTGGTCTTTTAACTCATATGCCGAGCTGTTCTGCTCTTAGAGTAGATGCGAATTAATCAGCTAGAAATGGCTCATCGCTTAGGGGCTTCACGTACAGACTGGAAGGTACGTGGAAAGGTTATGCGCCAAGGTTGTCGCTGGTTGGCGCTCAGAACAGTACCTCAAGACCTATTACTATGGGTGACGGGGCTTTGATGGATACAAGAACGGATTTTCGGACGCAGGAATGGAACATTGACTCTTGTATGGGAATAATAAGCCTTTCCAGTAATATCTGTTAAGCTCTTACACTTTTCCTTGTAAATGTGAGAGCAGGATATGTTCATAGTGGTGTCGAGCTCGCATCGGCCAGCCCAGTATGCAACTTCTTCAAAGTCTCGAGTCAGATATAACGGCAGGAATGGCCAGCGAAGTGTGCATGTCTCCATTGTGGCTAAATAACTCAAAAAAATGGTATCACATCGTAACTCACATGGAAAACTACACAATCTCCGTCTCATTGGCCTTAAACCCATTCTTGCCCAACGGCCCCAGCGGCATCTCATCCCCAAACATCGTCACGCTCCTCGCCTCATTACTACTCCGCGAACTCGTATGTTCCCTTTCAATATCCTCTTTCGAGATATTCCCCACCACCACGCTCAAATCCGTCCTGCAGTGAATGCCCCCCAGCCCCTCATCACTGCCCACCTTATGATGCCCTTTATTTGTGGTAGATGATAGCTGGAATTGGAATTGGGGCTCCTTGTTGTGCGTGGCGCGGCGGTTGGCTGCTGGGTGGGAATGGTGGTCGGTCGGGGACGTGCTGGAGTGTATGTCGTACATGTCGTTTTCGGTCTTTCCGCGCGCAAGGCGGACGACGAGACTGGCCATGGACATTTCGATGTTGAGTTTTACCTGTATTGCGGGTACGAGTCTTAGCAAAATTCCGAATGGATCAAGGATTGGGTACAACGTCTAAGTCCGCGTAGCGTCTGTCTATACTACTGCAGATCTAGGAGTGGTACCCTAGGGGTTGCTTACCATGTATGTAACCGGGTGGAATTGAATATACACAACTGGGTTTCGGAGGAACATGAGTCCGATGAGCATAGCCTAGGACGGGTCAGTGGATTGTGGGCTTGGATTTCGGGCATGTGGACTTACATCCATGGCAATGGAGACTACCATAAGCTTCGCGTTGAAGCCCACAAGAGGTGCGTATTTGGTAAGGCCGTGTTGCTGGACGAGCCTTTTCTTGACCGTGGAGAGGAAGTACCAGTTCAGCCATGCATCAACGGCGAGGATAAGGACCTTGGAGATTTTGTCCCAGACGTTGTTTATGTCGACGAGTCTACAGCTATTAGCTTCTGAGCGGTCTTCATACTTAGTCTAGTGTTACATACACCTGGAATGGTGGGGGGACAAGATGCGCTGGGATCCAAATGCAGAAGACCGCAATGTTGATAGCAGTGATAATGACTACAGTTCCCCACTTGATACGCCATATCGTATTTCTGTGCTCTGCGATCAGGGCAATTCGGTTGATGATGATTTGCATGAGAAGCTGGATCTCGAAGGTCCATAAGAAAAGGATGAAAAACAGGACAGGAACACTACACAATGTCAATATTTAAAGTTGTAGGTCTGATGTGAAATACCCACGTAGGTCCAATTATGCCATCCAGGAAAATCCAGCCAATTACTCCGATAGCTATGTTTGCTAGGATTTCTCCCCATACCATATATATGTAGACACTTCGCAAAGGATTGCGATTCCGCCGTGTTTGTTTAATGGCTTCCCAAACGGTCAGAAATCCAAATCCAATGGTGAACCCAGCAGCCAGAGCGGAGAGTTGGACATCTGCACGTTCGTTTGACGCCATTGTGATGTGGAAGGGCGCGGAATTGGTGTTGAACGGCTCCTTGTGGAGGAGAGATCCTTGTGTTGAAGAGCTTCTTAAGGAATGATGCGTGTAGCCTTGAGCCGGAAAATTGCGTGGCTTTCAAAGAGCGTAGGAAGCTCTCATTAGTATGAAATGCACCAGTTTTTTTGGAAGTTCAGTCGTTTCTCGTGGGTTTCGCCTCCAACTTAGAAACCAAAAGTCCCGTTCCACGTTATATCCATGTTAGTTAAAGTGGACTAATAGGGGAATCCAAACCATCCGAGAATCAACTGCCGATTCCGAACCTGAGACACGACTCGATGGCAAACTACTGTTGATGTGGATCACCATCCCGTGTCCTCGGGTGCCTGATCACCTCGGCTGGGGACATTCCTGCCAAACTAACATCTAGAGTGAAGCCACCTGCTAACTTTCCAAAAGAGATCTTCGTGGCCGAATGGCGTGTCTAGCGTAGAACGGGGCGAAAAACCCCCATGCAGCTAGTCTTGGGATCCGCGTACGATCACTGGATCGACATGTTGCTGATCCTTGTGGAGGCGGTGGAATCGCTACGCCTAGATGGGTGTTAAGGCATGGCGATTTTTGCAAGGCAAATTAGACTTTTCCATTGAGGTGTTGGGTGTTGAGTAATCTATTAAGGTTTTGTTTTTGTGGTAGTTTACCCCTCCATTTCAATGTTCGACTGGAACGCCAACTTTGAAGTTGTATGACACTAACTCAGTGCGAATCATGAAGATCATGCATATGTAACAAGAGATGGGTTTTAATATTTCCTATAAGTAGCCTGTCAAAGTAAAATAACTTTTGTAAGCAAACTACCGTTGTGAGAGGCCAGACAAGTGGGCAGCACACACATGTCGCCCCATAACTGACACATAGCAAGGTCTTTGTGGCCCGTTTTTCTTGACAAGATGTCGTGGGAAGGTGATGTGCGAACCGTGGTGCTGGAACTTGCGGGTCCGTGTTTTCCACGCGGCAGCCCCTGACTCCTTGTCACAGATCAAGTGTCGGTCCAATTGTCTCGACCTTGACCAACCACCACACCAGCTTGAAGTTGAGTTTGCAGCAAGACATCAGCGATGGCTTTTTGTGGGTTGAAAGAGTGCGTTCTCCCGATTGTGTGGTTCTCGACCGTTCTCAACTATGGCTAACTTGCCTGAAACGAGACCTTCCGCAAGCATGGGGCACATGGCAGTGCTTTCTTCTGTCAGACCAGGTGGTGGTGTTCGCTTCTGTCAGACCAGGACGTGTGGTGGTGTTCGCTTCCAGAGGGCTACGCAATACGATGAGGCTAATTTCGGAGGAAGTGAGAATTGGCCAACCACATGAGCTGAAATCGAGCGCCTCAAACGGAATGACACATCTCTTGGCCAGCACTCCATTGATGCATCGGAAGGTGCCGTTCTGATAATGGAAAGATTTGGACGTTGTTCAATAAATCGGGATCTCGTACGGGCTGATAAGGTGCTGTACTCGCATGATGCGTTGCTAACCTTCTCCACGGATTGGTATCTAGTTATCAAGGCGATCTTTTGATATTGCCAATGCTCAAAATTTTAGGTTATGACATAGTCACCTACGTTGCCTTAACCCCGAACGGATTGTGGCTAGTAGAAGCCGGTGCTTCAGCCAGCAAACTCTAATAAAGTCCCGGGTTTTGGGTAGCAACATGTCACGCCGGACTATACCGGATCTTTGCTTGCACAATGCTACACCTGTCGCTTCTGTCGCAGCAGATATTCCCTCAATATGTCCGAATGCCTTCATCGTGTCGTTCGAAGAATTTCTGTACGTTGTAGATTGATGAATGACTGGATAGGTTTTCGATTTGCTCATTGCATATTCCTTCAGTAAAAACACCCACTGGGCCTTGACTGTAAATCGATGATACGCACTGATACCATAAGAGAATGCCATCGAAAGATGTATGCTATTTGTTCACAGAAGTTGAGGAAGAACCTCGTTGCCGTTTTGTTTCATGTTCTATCTTCTTTGATATTCATCTCCTTCGGATCTATAGATAAGTTGGACGGCAACTCTACTGCTATACATTTCCCACGAAGATCTGCTGGAATATTGCCGAGACGGCTAGGACTTTTGGCAGTGTACAGAGCCACATTGATCTTCGCCGACGTTGGCCGAAAGCCTCCCGTCCGGCAAACACCGAACTTTAAACGCGGACGTAAAATTAAATCAATCCATAAACAATGATTAATGTGGAACATGATGTAATTCTGTCCAATAGCAGTCGTCTAATATTACAAGAATTTGAAAAGAAATGGGCATCCATGCCACTTAACTATCGTATCCATAACCCGAAGCCCCCGTCCTGCACCAAGAAGACCCACTAACATTACAGAGATTATGCTCCACCAACAAGCCTGCCAGTCTATTCCTTCTATGACTGCTGAAACTCTATTCGAACCCGGATACCTATACATTCGCGACATTGTGTCGATCATACGTCCTCGAAATGCGAGCCCTTGGAGTCCTGGCTCATCTTAGTCTGCACCGTAATGCCAGTGATACCCTCCGAGCTCCCATTGCTCTTCGCACGAGATTCGGAAGTGCTTGAGCCGAGGGAGAACATGCTTCGAACGTTCTTGAAGACACTGTCGACAGACTTTGTCTGGATGAGGCCACGGAGTGTCGGCAGGCAGCATGCAAGAAGGCCGAGGGTGATCTCCATGAGGCACCAGTAGAGTTCGGATGTGAGGAGGACTATGATTCATGTAAGCATCGATTGACTAGGAGGTCTAGGTAGCTTGAGACTTACGTTCTTCGTCGTTGGAAGGATCCATGCCTGCATTGAATGCCCAGATCATCCACAACATACGGATGAGTGAGGCAGCGGCAGCGAGAGATCCGAGAATAAACACAATCGTTACCGCGATCTTACTACTAATGGGTAGACGGAGCTTCCAGATCTTTGATGATTGTCAGTCCTACAAACAATTCCTTTGGAACAGAATAAGAACTTACGAATGGAAGCGGGATTATGAGGATCAAGGCGTCTCCAACGAAATCGGAGATAGAGCACGAGTAGCCCACTTTAAAAGTGTCCATACATTGCAGCATCGTGGCCATGAGATCTGTGAACAGGAGTTCAAACTTGCCCTTGCACATAAACATGAAAAGGAATGCAAATAAGGTAGCCCAAAGACCTATCAGTACGATCATGACCCATAGAAAGAAGCTGCGTGGGTTCTTCCAGTGTCGGTCGACGATGAAGAGCCGGCGGTAGAGGAACAGGATACTGAGTTTGACAAGGCCGTTAGTAGGAGCGAATATGCAGAGGAAAGCGTATTCGAGCTAGATGTTGTCAGTACGCCAGTTTGTGATGGTGGAGTTCCACTTTCTTACCCTTCTGGCAGTGACAATAGTCCAATCTGCTGCATCAACAGCAGATCTTGTTGCCAGTTCCATCTCAGGAACCGGCACTGCGGCATATCCAAGTGTTTTCGTATGGATGCCGTAGAACATTATTGACGCGAGACTACACACCATGATCAAGGCGGGGATCGTGAGCCAATCATCCATCTGAAGTGGCTGTCTCCTCTTCCTGCGTGCGTAGAAACGCAGTGATACGGCGAGGACATCGAGTACAAGTAGAGGGATGACCGATCCAAGGATGGCCGCCGGGCCAGGAATGTCCATATACATAATGAATGGTTGGACTAAACGTAGTCAAAGATGTACGAAAGATGAGGCTGATCGAATCGAATCGATCTGTCACGACTCCAATGAGGTGTGTACACAAGATCGTCGCACAGCGTGGTTATAATGTAGGGCGTTCACAGCCCCCATAGGAGCCTCCACACCCTCCTCAGAGTTGAGGTCTCAAAATACAAGCGCTGCCATTTGGAATATGCATCCTTCGGAGACCGGTGGTATGCAAGAGTCTCCCAACGACTGTCAGACCAATCGAGCAGAAGGGTTAATCTGCGCCCTCATGTCGGCGATGTTGAAGGATCTGCCAAGACAGTGAACCGCCGGAGGCCTCGTGTGGATGACTGCAGACCAGATGAACTCCGCCATATCAAGGGCCTGGACGAATAATTAAGCTCAGGGTATTCTATGGTAAGACCTTGAAGCTTGGCCTTCCCGGCCACATGGCCGGACGGGTGTTAGAGTGCGAGTACATTATGGTGTTAAGCGAAATGGTGAGATATATGAAGTCTCACACCAAATCCTTCTCAGTGAGGACGGCTAAGCGAGCGATATGGGACCACCTTTCGAGGGTGTGGGGCTGAAGCAGAGCTGGCAAGATATCACCCAATGAGATGAGTTCGCGATATTGATGTCTCTATTTTGCACGCACGTTGTCAGCCCTACCCCACTCGGCGCTTACGAAGCCAAGATACTCGGATCAATCCCCCTGATCGTACTGGTAGAGGAAGGAAGTCAAGCTTTGGGACCAAAGCATCAAGCCTCTTTGTTGCGATCCATGATAGCGAGTTCCAAGGTTCCATTTGCTGGTCAACCTTAAATTCTGCTTTTTTTACACAGGATAGATAAATATTAGGGTTTGGAATACAATGACAGTCTGTTCGCCAGTAATTCACAAGTGTTGCGCTGTAGTTCTGAGATTGCCAAACATTTGCATTCTGTATGACACGCTTAAAATACACATCCTTGAATTGTCACCTCGCCATCGGGCGGTGTACCGTAGACCGTGTACACTTCGATATCTGTGTCTCGACGAGTAACTGCGAAAAATGAGTATTGGGTGAAATAAAGAAGGGAATACAAGCACAGACGTACCTTTGACTTTCTCACATTCCTCCGCGACGTGTACTTCAACCGTTGACCTTGGTTTGACTATGGCTGTTAGTGTCTGATAAATGAAGCGGTGGCCGTGGAGACTTCTTTACCTGGAAGTGGAGCTGCCGTAACTGAAGCAAGTAGAATCGCCAATGTAACAAAACTCATCTGAAGAAGCATTTTGACTGTGTTTGAGATTGACACAGCAGGATGACTGTGGTAACGTAGACTTGTTGAAGAATCTGTGCGAGTTTGAATGGGATATGTCTTTGCTATATTTTGATGTACATTCTCACTCAATATTAAGTTTGCAGGCCTAAATGCATGAGTAATAAAGTTTCACAAGGCAGACTGCCAAATTCGGCGGTCTCGCCAAAATTGGCCATCGTAGTATCTACTCTCGCACTAACCAATTCTTCAAGGATCACGTCTCGGGAATATGGGAGACCGCGTAGGCTCGTATTATGGAAGGAAGGTATCAACCCTTGCCTCAATCGGGCCGCCACACCGGTGAAGAAATCTCGGCTACCACGCTTCAAAGGCTGATGTATGTAGATGAATATAATCTTCATTACCATCGAACATCAAACCAGAGTACTACGCGCAATATGAACGAAGAGAACGAAAAACTTCTGAACGATAACGAAAGCCAACAAACAAGCCGTCATCCCAAAGGTCGCAGCTGGTCCAGAACCATAGCAGAACGCCCTTTTCTGTGCTCCTACTTTCTCTTGCTCCACATTCTACTCCTAATATCAGTATTTGGAGATGTCTCAAAATCTGATCACAACCCCCGCATAATATGTACTTGCACATCCTTCTCCTCTTTGAAGGATTTAAACTAACATCTCGACAGTTCCAGAACTTCGGTCTCTTCGCCGAATCATTAAAACTGAACACGCAACAAACCACACCCTGTACAGTAACTATTCTGGCCCGCCAAATGAAGCAAATGCCGCTGCATGGACACATCTCCTCCAGCGTGAGATTTTCTTCCTGTCTTATACTGCACGCTAAGAGCTAACATCTACAGCTCTGTACTTCAATGCCTCGAAAGAGGAATTACTCGCCGATGGTGCATCTCTAAATATCGCGGTGCAGGTGAAGGATGGTGGCTATGTCGCTGCATTAGGCGTCTATCATGAGATCCATTGTCTTGTAGGTTGGATGGTCTCATTCACGCTGATCATGCTGATTAGAGCCTAGAACAAGTTACGCTATTTTCTCTACTCGCACAATCTTACCGATTCTGAGCGTGATATGTGGGAGGATCATCTAGGTAAGAACCATGCCTCAATAGAACATTGCAAATCGTTCAGAGTTCTGGTTATCGGGTTTGCTGACGGTTCACAGACCATTGCTTGGAGGTGCTTCGTATTTCAGTGATGTGCACTGCTGATACGAGCTTGTATACGTTCAGTTGGCCAGAAGATCCTGATGCCATGTTTTTAGATGCTCATTCTAAGTCGCCGAGGAAGTGTGCCGACTGGGAACAATTGGAGGGGTATGCTTGGGGAAGGAAGACGGGTTTGGCCCTTACCCTGCTCAAAACAGTTCCGGATGAGAACGAGACTGTTGAGTAAAAATGGAATTTATAAGGGATGTGATGTTGTGTATTTGTCATTTGTATGATCAAATATCGTATAGACGATTTTTTGACCGATGATTCTCGCAGTTTGCTTTTTTCAAGAGAGAAGCTGAGTTCAGGATTTCCGCAGGCCTTCCCATGTGCAGCAAAACGAGTGACAGAAGGAAGACTTCTAATTCCGGGTTACTGGAAACAAAAATAAACTCCAAGGTTTGGATAGTGGCTAGAATCAGATGATGTATCGGAGCCCTATGTCAACTAGCTTTAAACGGAAGGTTGGGTCCAATATAACATCCCTGCTAAAAGGATTTCAGCCTTGCTGTATTTATATGAAGCAGGCATTCTATTGGTCTCACTTTTTGAACAGAGAGATTCGGATGAAGGTTAATGTGCACATATCTATTTACCGAGGTCGTTTCGACGTGGCAGTCTCAGCCTTACCAGATGGAAGACGGGAGCGGGCGGAGTGTATCTCTACGCGTCGCTTCACCCAGCTAGCGTTCCTTCTGAAGAGAGCCATAATGAGTTTTTGGAAGCTAGGCTGTGCAATTCTTCCCCCGCATCGGCGAAGGATTGTACTCCTACCATACACCAGTTCTGGGAAGAATGGGCTAATGTAGAGTAGAGTAATCCAATACTTGTCCCGGATGCATCATATGAAAAGAGATAACAGGCCGATCGAGGCAGCTTTCGGCGTTAAGACTTGAAGAAACAAGCGCGAAATAGGGCTTCTACATTACCGTCCTTTGGATCATTCCTTCAGAGTAAGCTGTGCAGCATGCGGGACGAATTCATATAAGCATCTTAAGCATCGCTACAGCAGCTTTGTGGGACTTCAAGTTTGAGATTACTTCACCCTTTCACTATGAAGTATTCCATCGTCTCATTGCTTTTTGCTACTTCCGTTGTTGCTATCCCACTGGAGCCAGCACTCCCCAAAGATGTCACTCCCGTAACGATGTTTGAGGAAGTGGTCACCTATGTGCCGACTACTACCCGCCGAATAGTAAAACGTATGTTTGTCTTCTTCCCTGCATAACCAATCAGACTTATTAACAACGCTGCAGGCGACGATCCTACGGTCTTCCACTGCCAAAGGGTGACACCAGACACCGCGATGCCGACCCAGAACGCTGTTCTTGCAATTGCCAGTTATCTCGAAGGCCTGGGCGACACCTGGTGCGGCATGTCGAGGCCGGCAGGTAATCATGACCCTATATACCAAAACTTGGTAGTGTCCGGAAACACAGAAGTCAACATGTACTTCACTCCCGGGAAGGATGCATTAATGCAGAACGTGATCGAGGTTAATTACGCGTGTAAGGATATGGGGAGGTACTTGCGATTGCTATTTGGTGCTTGCAACCAGAACAGCAAGGCCCAAGGATGGACTGAGGTACCGAATTGTCCTAATAAGAAGCTTGTTTGGGCGAATAACCCCACACCCCCCGACCAAGATGGCGGTGCGTCTATTGAGGTTATGCCTATTGGGACGAGGCATGGGTCAAAGAGAAAGATGTTGTAGTCAAGACAAGGGCTTTCGCTGTTAGCCGGAATGTTTGGTCAGTAGGGAGAAGCCCAAGTGACCCAATAGCTAGTCCTGTGTGAACACAATAGCTCCAAAACTTCATCCTCACCAGAGGAAGATTACCGAAACACAATTATTATTTCATATTTAGTCTCTCCTACTAAAGTGCGCACGGGCTAAACTCGAACGTGCCATTCGGACGCTCTACATCGTGAAAAGCACTAAAATGCCAATCCAGATCTCAGTGCAAGCTTACACGCCCCGTGGGGAGCTGCTTTCTCGTCTAGTAGCTGGGACCGAGGACGAGCTCAAGTCCTGTTCGCGCGTCTTGTACGAGGGGTCGTACAGCCATGTGTAAGGCTATATGATTGTAAGATCTAGCCGAGAAACTATGGGACTCAACGTCGGGGCAGGAAGTGATCTTAGAAGCGAAACGTCGTCTATGTGTGACGGGGTTAGCATTTGAAATGGCTTATACGTTATTGGGGCTCATTCTGTCGGGCTAGATGCACAGACTTGACGGTCCATTGCGTGATGTCTTGCAGCGGACTCTAAGCCCGAGATACCTCCTATCTAAGTAAGTGAGCATATGGGATACGCACGACCCAAGAATGAAATGTTTACCGCTTCCTGTGGCAAACTTTCAGGTACGAAACGGAGTCAATCCTGGAGAAAGCCAAGAGAAATTATCGCATGCAGCTTACTTCCGACACCATTTTCGTAGGGATGTAGGCCGTGCCCAGTGGCATACAACAGCATTGATGCCGCGACGTGAACCTCTCCCTTTCCCCTGCTTTTGTCTCTTTAATCCTAATGGTCATTGACATGTTGAGTGTGGCAACCATGGTAATCTATGTATCGTGTAGTTGAATCATCGCTTTTGCCCTTGGGTGTGCGCTCGATTGATCCATTGGAGAATACGCCCAATCGAAAGTCGCATCGTGAGGTAGATTTCAATGGTCGCTTGCTGTGATGGCTCGCATTCTTCAAGCCTCGAGAAGCAGTAGCAACGCGAAACGTTAGGTTCAAGACGAGGATATATGTACATCTGTGCAGTCTTTGAACTTGATGGACGGACGAGTGAAAAACGGAGGGGGGAATGACTGGAAGATGGTTGCTAGTCTGAGTACCGATTCCAATTGGCTCGCCTTACTAGCGTATTGCATCCATTCCGCCTCAACTCACCTCACCTCTTCGTTTCATCATAATTTATCTAGTCTTATCTTGATCTATCATGGCCACCATCAATGAGCTTCCAAACGAACTACTGGTCAACATCCTCGAACATCTCGCTAATCATGTTCCACGGCCTATCGGTGATCTTGTGGCGTTGAGCTACACCTCCAGACGATTTCGAATAGCCGCTGAACCCTTCCTCTACGACACGTATGACGGGCACCGTTACACTCTGGACAATCCCAACCAGCATCTCTTCGCAGAGACGCTCGTCGATCAGCCTGCCCTGTCTAAGCACGTTCGAAAACTCAATCTCGCTCTTCATCGCGTTATTGAGGACAGGCCCTGGCGGGAGTCCATGACGACCACGCGAGCCATTGCGACAACAAAGCTGCAAAATTCTGTCGAAGAGCTTGGACTACCATCACCTATCACAGCTGACTGGAAACGCGCTCTTGAATGTGCAGATCGCCAAGCGTTCGCTGCCAATATCCTTTTCTCCACCTCTAGAACGGTAGAGGACTTATGTTTTCGATACGACCATCGCCGTTTCGAGGACGACCCGAGCAGCCCCGCAAGATGGTATCAGTATAACTGGCTGTTTGTTGCCTTGAGACTGGCTACAATGCAACCAGGCTTGGCTAGCAACTCGTTTCAAAATCTGCGAACACTCAAAATGGTACGACAGGGCGGAACAGTACGTGCACCACTTTCTCCACTCGCTTTTGTATTTCGACTTCCCCATCTACGTCACTTCGAAGCCCACGGGCATTATGACCACAAACTCGGCGCCAGTTCTAGACCTTGCGATACTGGCGCTCTCCCACGGGATGGTGACTGGCACGGAATTGACCCCTCGCCCATTGAAACCATGGTGTTCCGAGACGCCGACTTAGGCAGCAGTACGGTCAGCCTTCTCCTTCGTACTTGCAAAGCCTTAAAGCACTTCGATCTTGAAGTGGTTCCCCAAGGCAGCATGGGCGTAATTATTGACTATCTGAGGGTTGATCGGGCCTTGCATTGCCATGCCGGCTCTCTCGAAAGTATTCGCATCGACATCTCGCAATTACATGTAGGGGCAAACACTTTTGCCTCTCCCGACCAACGCGCTTCGTCAGTCTGGGGGTCCTATCATAATGTTCGCTTTTCGCTTACGTCCCTGCCTCAATTTCCCGCGCTTAAGCGTCTCAAACTCCCGATCAACGCCATATTGCCTTTCAGTGACACGCTCAACTTGAACGTGCTGGACACTTCTTCCATGCAGTCAAGGCTGGGATCTTACTTACCATTTTCTATCGAAGAGTTTTCATTTACTACTCGGATTCAAGGACCCGACACTCTTTTTTCCGAATTGCACGACTTAGCTGCGAAGGACTTGAGGTCATTTACGAAACTCCAACGCATAAACGTTCTAGACACGGCACCACAGGATCCTAGTTGGCTCATCTTAAAAGAGAAGTTCACTGAAGCAAATGTTGAGCTTACCCTTGGGTACTGAGTATTCCTTTGCTAACGAAGCGTACGCACGCATTCACAACGGAGGTTTGCACCTGATCATGCAGGTTGCTGTGAAGGCGTTCTGTTTATCATGAGCAACACTAGCGCTAGGCTTGACTGGACAATTTGGAGCTCTGTACACAGACTACCATGCCTAGCGACTATTATACAAGCTCTTCCTAGGTATTCCAGGATCTGTACGTACTTCTGGCAACAACTGTTTCTCAGACTCGGAATCGCAGACCTCCAAAATCCGCAAGAACATTACTGCTGTCGTACTAGAGCAATTTTTGCAGCAGTGGTTACGCCGCTCCTAAACCAGTAAAATTTTGTCACTCTTTTACAGCCTATGATGTCGGTTCTTAGAGTTACAAGAGTGAGTGAAGTACCTTGCGCAATTCTACCATCAGAGCAGTGAAGAAAATTTTGCCCGCGCCTTCACCTTCACCCACGATACCTGATGACGCAAACGCTCAAATCATTTGTGGATCCCACGTAACATCATATCCTCAACATCGAACAACGAACTTAGGTTCTCTGACTCGATGGCTTGCACGCAAGCAACTTTTTGTCGCAACACCGCTTAACGAAATGTCTGACGAGGTGTTAGGCGCGAGAATCAGCAGGCAAGTGCAACTCTATCAGACAAGCTACTTAGGTCGTTAACAGAAGTGTTAGTCAAGCTTGCGACTCTGCAACTTCTGGTCATGTCCTTTCTTCCGCTGAGGCCCAGAAGCTGCGTCGCGTAGTGGACGATATTCCGCCACGGTTGTGGTTCGTTGCAATGATCGCATTTTTCGAGAGAGCTACATTCTGGGGCATCACGGCACCATGGCGTACAGTAATCCATGTTTCCATTAACTAAATGTCTCTCTAACGTATCACGAATTTAGAAAACTACATGCAAAATCCTTCTGGAGGAGTAGTGCCTGGTGCGCTAAATCTAGGACAGTCCATGGCCACAAGGATCTACTGCGCATTTTACATCTTTTATTACGTTACTCCCATCTTCTTCGCTATCATCTCTGACACTCGCTTGGGGCGCTATGCGACGTTAAATATCAGTGTCATGCTAGTCTTCTTGTCTCCTCTCTTTCTCGAGATCTGAATACTGACGTAGTCTAGTCTCTACGCTTTCGGGTGTTTGGTCTTAATGGTGACCTCCCACCCATCGCATATAGCAAAAACAGGGTTACCAGGTTTTGCTGCTGCTTTGGTCTTGATTGGCCTCGGCGGCGGAGGTTTCCACGCGATCTTGACCCCTTTTATTGGTGCGTTGTAACTTGCTCTTATTGAGGAGTGGCATAAACTAACACAAGAATAGCTGACCAGTACACCGGAATAAGGCCCAGAATAAAGACTCTCAATTCAGGTGAAAGAGTCGTAACCGATCGCGCTCTTACTCTCACATATATATACAATCTGTATTACTGGTGAGCCTCCTTCTACACTGGTCAACCTCACAGGTAGCTAAAGTATTGCAAAGGGTTGGAAACATTGGATCGCTTTTTTGGTTCGCAACTGTCTTTCTCGAGAAGCGAAACTTCCAGATTGCCTTTCTGCTCCCAATGTTCTTGATAATTATCACCACACTGATGCTGTTCTTGGGTGGGAAGTGGTATGGTGCGTCACAGAGTCCTCTTCGCATGATCATATGCGCGATTCTAATTGAAGCACAGTCAAAGTACCCCACGAAGGGAATACCATCCCGAAAGCAACTAAGATTCTCCTCTGCGCCTCAAGGAACGGATTCAAGATGGAGAATGCAGACCCAAACTATATCCTTGAGCATCGCGGCAAGACTGTGTTGTGGGATAGTCAACTAGTCAATGAGCTTTGTCGCGGGCTCAAGGCATGCAAAATATTGTAAATCTTCTTCGATGTAGCTTCCGCCGCTTCCATCACTGATGTGTGTATAGGATCGCGTTCGCGGCTTTTTATCTTTGCTTCGACCAGATGCAAAACAACCTAATCTCGCAAGCAGCAAACATGGAGGCCCATGTCATCCCCAACGATATCATGCCAGCCTTAAACCAGGTTGCTTGCATTATTTTCGGACCGCTTATTCAGTCTGTGTTGTATCCCTTCCTTCAGTACCGCAACATCTCCTTCAGACCCATAACCAAGATAACGGTCGGCTTTGCTTTTGTCACACTGTCAATGTTATACGCCACAATATTACAGCAACTCATCTACACCGCCAGCCCTTGTTACAGGCACCCCAGAATTTGTCCAGGGGCCACTCCAAACGGGCAGGACACAGCTCGCCTCAGGCTCCCAAATCACATCAATGTTTGGATCCAGGCTCCAGTCTATATTTTCATGGCCATCGGGGAGATTTTCGCCTACGTCACTGCTCTAGAATACGCATATGATAACTCTCCGCATGGATTGAAGGCCATCGTGCAGGCTTTCAGCTTGCTTGTGGCCGCCGTGGGATCTGCTGGCGCAATGGGATTCTCTCCTCTTGCCCGCGATCCCTACTTAGTAATATTCTATGGGTGCCTGACCATTGCAATGGCAGTCACGACGGTTGTGTTCTGGTGGATATTCCGCAAGTACGACGAGAACGCAGCCTGTGAAGACGACAATCCAGACCTGGAGCCGTTCATTTTTCCTACGGATGTGATAGGTGCAACTTCTCTGGCACTGAATCAGATGCCGACAACAGAAAAGGAGATAATACAGGACAGGTTTGTTGAACACAGTGGTCCAAGTTTGGTAACAGGCATGGCAACCGGAATGAAGAGCCCGCAGGTCCGACCACTCAGAAGTACGACAACGAGTGACAGAGGGCCTATAGAATCGGGAGCAGAACCCATAAAGAATAAAGAAGCAATTGCAAGAGGGATACTTGAGACACTTAAGACCACGAACCAATGGACCCCACCTGACAACTGGAAACTCCTGGATACTGAGACAGAGCTAAAAGCAGCCCCAAAACCACGCCGAAGCCCTTCAACCCTCGAAGCAGCTAAAACGCGCCTCCAAAACCTTGAACTTACTCTTCATTCCTCTACGAAAGAAACGAAGAAGCCTGCAGCAAGAAATATGTCTGTGCCTGACATTCACCACGGGAGAAAAACTGTTCCGATAGATCATTCTCGTTCTCAGAGGCATAGACGTGCTAAATCTAGCCCTGTGGTCTCTTTGTGGGAGCGAGAAATGGTTACGCCTCCATTGCCGCGCAGGGGTGCGGTTCCTTCCGGGAGGTCTTAATTCATTGCGTTGCTACAAAAGCTCTCGATACCCTGTAGTAGGTATCTAAAGCTGTGCTTATTCTAACTTCGCTTCGGTATCATATTTTATCCATGGCATAAACTCTATCTCGGGATTCATTTAGGACACGAAGAAGCATACAAACGAGGGGTTTGCACCTGCTTGCACTACATCCTTTCCCATTGGCCTATACAGATCGCCAGTTTATTCACTACGCCGTTTTCCAGTCACACCCTTAATCGCCCATAGTTGCGCGATGGCGGTGGCGTTTGGTATGGGATAGTCTGTGATGAAATATGGACTCATGATCTAGCCAATGGCTCTATATTTTCTTTGTATCTTCACCCGAGGGCATATGTACTAGATCTTCATTCAACTGAATGCTAGCGTCCCCAATTGCCGAGAACGCAATCTATGTAAACTGTGCCTCCCTGTGAGATGCTTTTGGTTGCTAACACGGTGATGAAGGACATAGACGAGAAGAGGTTTTTTGGTGAAGTTGTAAAGAAGCAACATGAAGCTGCTGAAGGGATGCTTATTGGAATGAGATTTGGAGATACCGAACAATAATACTATCGAACAGTCTTGTTTTAGTGAGATGTCTTTACAGGAGTTCTAGAACTGTTGAAACTTATTGTTGCAAAAACAAAAAGAGGGCGTTGGCTGCCTTTTCGCGACCGGATCAGCGTGACGAACAGACGGGCTAGCAACGAAAGAAAAAGCAGCTGGGCTGGCAAAACAAATGGAAAGCAAAAATAAATTTGCCTTCGGCCAGAATTGAACTGACGACCTCATCATAGACCAGAAGTTACTAGTGATGCGCTCTACCACTGAGCTACGAAGGCTGGTGTTGTTATTTGATTATGATGTTTCGGTCAAATATTAGATATATATACCAACTTTTGATAAGTTATAAAGCAGCACGACGCATTCCTCGGCGACAAGATGTTTTGGAAAACGGTGGATGGGCGTGCGTAAAAGCCAGGGGTATAATACTAAGGAAACGTACCAATGAGGAGTGGTGAGAGCAATGGGCAAAGTGGGGCTCCTCCGAACTCCGGTCTGACGCGTTGGGTTCTCGAGCTTCGACGCTCCAACCTCACAACACCATCTTCTCTTTCACGAAGGCCCGCGCCAGCTAACCGAATAGATACCGCTACAATTTCCCCGTCGTAGCATATACTGTGATTATGCCAAACACCCCTCTACGCAATGCTCGACCCATACGCTCGACCCTCGTACCGTCACACAGTCATGCATTGCTTGTCAACCGTACATCCTCGAACGTCGGTGCTGGAGATATCACATACTGTGCTAAGATCTGGTATAGCGGATCAGCTTGATGGACACCCAAAATGCGCGATAAGAGTGGAAGATGCCAATGGCGGCGCTAGCATGAGATAGATATAGCAGCCCTTCAGGACAGATATAAAAGGGGAATACATCCACGGGTGCCTTTGTTGCGCCTGGCTGGAGAGCTTGTAAACATCTTAAGGACGAAGCTGCTAGTGCTGTTGGCTGGCCGCTTGGGTGAAAAGCACGGAACGCTCCATCCCATCGGGAATGGAGGCAGACCGTAGCCTATACAGAGTAGCCAGATGGCCGCTTAGACACTTCTCCTCTTTGTGAACAGACACAAAGGTACTGGGATTTGCGCTAGATGCGGACCAGGCAGCTGCGGCTATGACTACTTCTCTATTTACTGTTTGACTTTATTCTGTCTGAGCACTCCATCTTCAATGCTGATGACAAGCTTAGACACATGACGCACGGGCAACTTTATACCCCGCTACAATGCAGAGCATCGCCTTTATCGCCTCAGGATCTTTCCATCTTGAGTTCGAAGCTAGGCAACTTTTGGACAAGCATCATTCAAGCCTGGATGCGATTGGCCCGCCGAGCTGAACAGAATAGGTAAGGTTGAGGATCTCTCTGAAGATGAGATGCGATTGCGCCACAGCCTCTTGCCTAGGCGGAGCTGAATTTCTGCAACAACCTCTAACAGGATCTTAGAGATGCGATTCGCCATTGAATTCGAAAAGTGGAGGATTTATGGGAGGATCACTGTGGCTGTGGCGACGTGAAGAAGTTTATTAGATGTAGATTTGATATATAAGTTCTCTTCAGAACCTCAACGAACAATTGACTGTTCTATCTCATTAATTATACTCCTCGATATGTCTCCTACCACGTTTTTTAATACTATGCATATCCGCAGTCTCCTTCGCCGCGACGACATCCCCTCAAACTTCACCTGTGCGCGCCCCAAATCCAAGGACTATGGCATTCCCCTCTCAATCGGCATAACTTTCAAGTCTCTCATGATATGCATTACTGCAATTTCTCTCTTCCTTACAGCATTGAGTGCGCTTGTTCTAGTAGTAAAACATCTGCGACACTACACGGTCCCCAAAGAGCAGCGGCAGATCACCCGCATCGTCCTTATGCCTCTTTCCTTCGGCATCATCGCCTTCCTGTCGGTGGTCTTTTACGAACAGTCGATATATCTGAAGCCAATCATGCAAGTCTACGAAGCATTCTGCGTCTCCGCACTTTTCTTCCTGCTCCTCGAATATGTGTGTCCTAATGCCAACAAACGGGCCGCGTACTTCAGTGCTGTGGAGAATAAAGATAAGAAGGGGAATGTCATACCTGGTGGTAGTCTGCTATGGTTTAATGTACGTCTTACCTACTCACCATTTTCGTCCTCCAACGCCATTCACCAAACTCCTTGTTCAAAGTTAACCGAAACAGCATACCTGGGTAGCCATCCTCCAATTCCCTCTCATGAAACTCATCCTCACGATCATCGAAATTAGCACGCAAGCCGCAAATGTCTACTGTACGAACTCCCTATCGCCGAAATATGCACACCTTTGGGTGATGTTAATCGACATCTTCATCATCGGTGGAGCGCTCACTGCGCTTTTCCGCTTCTATAGACGCCTGAAGCCCGAGTTCGCGCCTAAGCACTGCGCTCTGGGGAAACTAGTTGCATTTAAAGGAATGGTTATCTTCCAATTCTTCATGGACATCATATTCGGTTTTCTGAATGGGAAAACATTTAGGCCGAGTGAGAAGACTACCTATAACGACTTGTACTACGGGTTGCCGATGATGCTTACGGCTGTTGTGGCAATGACTTTCTCGATCAGCTTTCATTGGGCGTTCAGCCCTAGCTCCTACCTCGAGGAAGAAAGGTCTGTAGACGGACAGGGGAGGATGTCTATCTGGAGGGCGATGCTGGATGTCGCGAATTGGATGGATATCATCAAGGGCATCTATGTGGCGTTCGTCAAGAAGAGCTATGATGGTGTGAGGGATCCTCACGCGCCCAGAGAGGGGTTACTTGGAGGGTCGAAGAGGCAGCGTACTATTAAACTGGGTACCGCGGCTCCAGCACGAGTTCCGGGCGCGTATAGGGAATTCAATGGATATGATAGGCAATCGAGGAGGCAGCGTACTATTAACCTAGGTATTACGGTTCCAACACAAGTTCCGGACGCGTATAGGGGATTCAGTGGATACAATAGGCAATCGAGGAGGCCTAGTGAATCTGCCAGGTTAATGAGGGCGAGGGCAGAGCCAAGAACTATGGTGTAAACCGAAAGACATATTGGCACTCCGCAGCGTATACCTGTGGGAAGTTCCCAAAGTCGAACTGTGTCCTGTTGTTTGATATGTTATGATTGAATGTGAATGCAAGTCTTCTGGTTTTTGGTATCGGCATCTGGTGTCCGGCTCAACCGAGTCGTGATCCCGAACCGTACTGTGTATAATGTGGGAGGAGCTCCGTGACTTCTACACCTCATTTTGCTTCTCAATCATCTCCACCAAACAAATCGTAGTCGTCGAGGTTATTTTTTCATCAGATCAGCATGTGCATTTGCTGTAACACTACCGTGGGCACTAACCCTGTGCTAATCTTCGGTGTAGCGAACAATCACCGATTGAAAAGTTAAAACCTGGAGAAAGGAATGATAGCCCTCTTCGCGGGAGAGAGCTGAACCAGCCGCTGGCGGCACGTAAGGATGTGATTGCAATCTGTCTCTGCATGCGAACAGCTGACTGCGACTTCATGCGCGCATAAATGTGGTGCCCGCATCACGGAATCCTACCGCGAGGGCTGTGAACCAGTGGGGAGGTTCCTGAAACCACAAGCAATCTATCCGAGGCATCATCGCCCGATTATTCTTCCAGAAGATAGCTATGCGACCGAAACGAACTCCGGACTCTCGACTGATTCGATAGCCATTGTGACTTGATCTAAGTAGGTGGTGGGGGTGGGGGTGCTATGCAGAGCCTTCTGCCTTTGGAACGCCACGCATGCGCTTGCGGACTTGATCAAGCAGCAGCACCTGCATCCACTTGGGGCCAAATAAGGCCTGAGAAGCGAAACGTTCCGTTTCCCCTGCGGGTGGGACGTGTCTTTGCGGCACAGCTCTACCCAAACTCCGGCTGGCCTTCATTCCAAGGCCTCGGATCCTCCCGCAGCTCAACATGAGACCGTTATATGAGCTTGATATGCCCAAGAACTCGGAGTCTAGCAAACGCAAGCAGAAAACCTCCGACCCCGCCGCCGGCCGCATGCCAACAGAACCAATATGGACTCGGGGCTTTCCACGCGCATGAGCAGCGCACTTGAAGAGCTGCTTCCCAAGATCGATGCAGTTGCCCCACACAATCTCTATGATCCCACTACCGCCATTGATCTGTCTTCTGCGCAAAATGAAGTGCTTCGGACCGAGCTCATGGAGTTCTTCAAAACCACCGTAGAAAACAAGCTCACATCGAAGGTGGGGGTCCGACTACCTTTCTGTAGAAGAGAAAGCACTAAGCTGAGCCTGCGCAGACCTTTGCACTACCTAGCCCAAATGGTGGAGACATCGAACTTCGCAACGCCCTGACATCCTTCTTCAATTCCTATTTCAAACCCGTTCATGCTGTCTCTCCCGAGCAAATCGTCCTTACAGCTGGAGCAAATGACGCTATCGAAAATGTAATCCACGCTATATGCGATGACGGAGACAGTGTCATAGTTCCAGGACCATACTGGTGTGAGTTGTTGTCTTCCTATCCCATGTCTCAGTAGACGTCGTACAAGACTGAATGACTACAGATGGTTTCGACTCTATACTCAAAGTCCGAGCCAACGTCAACATCATTGTTGCACATCCTCCTGCGTACCAGAACTACGACAACTATCTTCTCCCATCTCTCCAAGCTGCATACGACTTCTCTACAGATAAGTCGCGCATCAAAGCTGTGCTGATAAGCAACCCTCATAATCCACTTTCGCGATGCTATCCTAAGAAGTGGCTCGTCGAATGTATGGAATTTTGTCAAGAAAGGGGACTTCATTTTATCTCTGATGAGCTGTACGCTCTGACGGATTTGAAGGGTGCTTCGGATAATGCCCCGGCATTTGTGTCTGCGCTCTCAATGACAGAACCGCTGGTGCCTGAAGGCGCAGTCAAGGTCGACCCAAGTCGTATTCATGTGGTATGGAGTGCGAGTAAACTTTTTGGCTCGAGCGGATTCAGAGTGGTAAGTGCAGAACAAGTCGTCGTGCTCCTCCCCATCTCATTCTGAAACTGCTGATAATTTCAGGGCTGTCTCATATCACAACAAAACCCCCAGCTGTGTGCAGCAATGGCTCTACTGACAGCACACCACACATCAAACATCGCCTCCCTCTATCTCTCTTCCCTTCTCATTTGGAAGCAACTGCCGACTCTTCTGGCCTTAAACTCCGAACGTCTGTCCGTCTCCTGGCAGCTGCTGGCTCAGACATTGAAACAATGGGACATAAGATTCATTGCACCAACTCACTGCACTTTTGTCTTCGCGAAACTAGCAAAGAACGCAAGAACTGCGAAGGATGAAATCGCCTTTTTTGACCGACTTGCCATCAAAGGGTTGAGAGTTGGTCCGGGCCACTTCTACAAAGGCGTTGAAGGCGACTTTGGGTGGGCCAGGATCAGATTTTCGATACCAGTGGATATGATGAAGAAGGCTTTGGCTACCCTCGCTACTTTTCTTGCGAGTGAAGGGTACTACATCTCTTGAGATGTTGGCAATTTTTCTTTTTCTTTTTTTTAGTTTTACTTCTGTAGCTTTTATTGTACGGCGAGTTATATAGCCTTTACAAGTTTGAATACATTGTTCTATATGATAGCGTCTACTTTATTTTATTTTTGGCGTCTAATGGTCGTACGCACAGAAATCACAATGATAGGGAAGGCCTACCCAACGATCGTGTCACGAGTCAAATGAAAGGGTAGGCATGCTACAACAGAGTGCATTGAAGAGAGAGAGGAAGCTGTGTCGAGTTCTAGAGGCAGAGAGCTCCTATATATACGCTGAAGGCCTATATAGACTAGCTATAATCGAGCTAGCGTGTAGTACCAGGCTATTGGTACACGTGACAGATCGCACTAGTCAAACGTGATGCGGGTTGTCTTGAGCTTGAACAACAACCACAAGGTATGCATGTAAGTAAAACTTTTTTCACTATGTTGTTAGAAAACGCAAAACTATCTCTCAGCTCAGTGCAGATATATAGCTATCCCCTTTGTAGCCTCCATGGAAGATCCAGCTGCCTCCGCGGAATCTCCACCCTCACTTCCTTCGGCAAGTAATACATGATCGGAGACGGCCACTTAACGCGCCGTGTCGGAGCGGCTCATCGCCGTGAATCACAAGTATATATTCTCCTTTGCATCTTTTTCCACAACACCAGCATCTTGGTCAAACAATCCACCAGTCCTACTCTCCCCAAAATGTCATCCAGCATCCCAAATCTCCCGCTCAAGAGCATGGAATCCGTCTTCAACTTCGAAAACTTTCGCCTCGCCCCCCGCATCGACGTTTTGGCGCAGTCTGCTCTCCTCCGCCCAAACCCCAAACTGTCACACGCCCTCTCCAACTCTACAGCCCATGGCCTCCCACCCATCAGTGTTCTACCTATGTCAGGCCAATACCTCTCCATTCTTACCTCTCTCATAGGCGCCAAGACTGTCCTCGAGATCGGAACCCTAGGCGGCTACTCCTCTATCATCTTCGCCGAAGCCGGGGCAAAAGTGACGTCGATTGAGATCAGCCCCAAACATCGGGACGTAGCATTAGAGAATGTGAAGGGGCTCGATGTGGAAGTCTTGCTCGGAGCGGCGCTGGACGTGTTGCCGAGATTGAGTGAAGAGGGAAGGCGCTTTGATATGGTGTTTATCGATGCGGATTTTGAGGACCAGTGGGAGCAATTTGATTGGGCAGTCAAGTTGACGAGGGCAGGTGGGTGTGTGTTTCTTGACGATGTGGTTGCGGGGATGTTTAAGAATGAGGAGGTGGAGGAGGGGAAGGAGTCGGTGATGACGAAGATTGGTAGGGATGAAAGGGTGAGGGCGACGTTAGTGCCGACGGTGGCGAGTCACCCGATGCTGGATACGCCTATATTTAATGGGTTCGTGATGGCTTTGGTGAAGAACCAATGACCTATGAATGCTTTAGGACTCTGAAACGAGCTTGGTGGCGCTTGTCGAGGCAGATTGATTCCCCTGCATGTACTTTAGGATGCTTTACCTCGCTTGGTAGCCAATCTAGCATAACTCCACTCTCCTTCATCCATGTACTAACGGCTCAGTATAAGATAGTTTCCCTCTCTTGCGGCTCGTTGCTACTTGTATTGATCTTGTATAGCGCATTGCCGACTTAGGCTCTGTAAAGCTTTCGGGTTACTGTTACCACGTGAGCGGTTACGTGATGTTCGCAGGATCAACGTAGTTTATACTTAAACCAGCGTTAGCGAATCCAACAAAGATGGTGGTTTATACACACTAATGATGTTTTTAGATGCTCTTTTGCTTGAACTCTGATAGAATCGGTGACCACGAATTCTGTCGCGACTAGAGCTAGGCGAATTTAGTGAGTGTTTCATATTTCTTTGAAGAAAACTCCAAAATCCAGAACAACTGATAATAGCGTGATACTTCTATTGCGGTTGTGCTGTTACTTTGCAAGCAAATTGATATTCGAGAAAATTTCTTTGATTAGTTCGAATAGCAATGAAATGGTGCGAGATATTAGATAAAACGTTGATGAGCAGCAAATAAAAAGAGTTGGAGGCAGTCGATTAGCGCTCTAATAATGATATAATCAGCAAGAGCTTGAGTATATCCATGCTAACTTTCTCCATTTATCCACTTGTTCTGCGTAGAGCATTGGACAAACAATGGTTGAACAAGCAAAGGTAACTCAACTTAGCATGCTGGAGCTGTTGATAAGGTAGTAAGCAACCTTGCTACGATTTCTAGTAGACCTAGCTACATTACTTGCAGGGGATAGTATGTGGTACATCCGTACCGTTAATGGCATAAGCAAGTCTGCAGACACAATCAAATGCGTAAGATGGCTGACAGGTTTAAGAGGCGATAAGAACAGCAATGATTCAAGCAAAGACGCGATTCATCTGAGACTGTTAACACATAGTCACACACCAATACAGAGAGACAATGAGTTGTTCTGTGTGCGAAATTCCTATTTCATTGTGTATAATCCTGTTCCAACCCCGCTAATCCGTTCAAATGGAGTATATATCGATCGTTATTCGACCAGATCCGGTTTACATGACGACACACCAGCAGGACTCGTCGCAGCCGCAGCAGTCGCAGGATTCGCCGCAGGAGACGGGCTTGGGCTTGACGATGGAGGTGATGGTGGAGACGGAGCCGGGCATGATGAAGGTTGGGTCTGAGAAGATGTTAGAGTGTAAATGATGGTAGTCGATGAAGGAAAACGAACGATTGGTGGTGTTTGGAGTGGTGGGTTGGTGTGGTAAGTGGTTTGTAGGCGGGGACAAGCGTTGGGAAGTGTGTTGGGCTTTGGGTTGAGATTCGAAGAAGTGAGGTTTGATGCTGCAACTAGAAGTTGAGGACTTGTCTCTTTATACTCCTCAGTGCCACACTTCCCCGTATGCGTAGCTTACACCTCGCAGCTAATCGTCATAGCTCTCCGTAAGCTTGCCGGGCAGCCATTCACTGTCAGGCCAACTCATCAGCCCTGCATGCTGCCCCCCGAAACCTGTAACCTTAAATCAGTCCACCTGCCAGCATGTACACACTCAATTGGCTCCTCCATTTCGCGCACCGCCTCAAACGCCACGCCGTCTCCTGCTTCACGTCCCGGCACTCTGCATCCAATATCCTCCAATTCCAAAACGCAGTAGAACCGAAGGCTGAGGTGGCTCAGCTCTCCTCACAATCTCGCCCACGCCAGCAATTGGCCCACCACACCCAGATTCGTCAGAGCCATGCATCCAGTGGATCCGACGTGCATCGAATCATGCATGCTTACTAGGATGCCCAGAAACACTAAGCCCCACCAAGCTTTCTTGGCATAGAAAATGCCTCACAAAAACAGGGGTCAAGCTCTTACAAGCTTTTGCGGGCGCTTGGCAGTAAAACAAGGTCAGGTTCATCTGCCACGATCTCCGGATTGTACCCTGGAATGTGGCTGTTACGACGGGCTTGCTGCTCGGTGTGATGTCGTTGTGCAGGAGCTGCGTCAGCGTGGTGCGAGTTGGCTTAGATGGCATTTGAGCTGCAAGTTTTGCTTGCCCTCTTGTGAGTTTTTTGTGAAGCTTTCTGGAAGGTCAGATGGAGAGTGTGAGAGGTGTGTTCATACGATGATTTTAGCGTTTATACGCTCACTCAGCGAGCTAGAGTACAGAGCAATTGTTTGCTATCGTGCGTCGCGTCAGCCACTTATTCTGGCATGCGCCGCACGAATTGATAGCTTCTTCGAGACCGCGAATCCCACCGAGCGCGATCGTGTTTGACGGACGTCTACTCCGCAGTCATCGACGCTGTCAGGGAAAACACTTCATTTGGACGTACAAATTTGATTGGAAGAGTGACGGATGGTTGAGATGAAAGATTGTGATCGGCCCGAGTTCGGCTCTGGCGGACATATTTCCCTGTTTATTTTTTAATACGACTAAGTTACTATAATAACGAAGCAATATATAACTACTACACTTTTAGAACTTGTAACACTTGAAGCTTTGTTTGCACTTTAAAGATTTACTATGCAGGCAATGCAATTCTACATTACTCATCATTGCTAAGCTTATTAAGAAATGACGATCGCAAATATTGTATAGCGAGAGATTTATGATCGCCAAAGACGACCAGAGTAGATTCTTAGGCCACGCATAAAAGAGCTCCTGCGGGATGGCATCAACTGTGCGCTCGAATGGATCAAAGATGGACGGGTATGAGAAGGGTCGAGAGAACTGGGCAAGTCCTTTTAGATACGAGGACACTGGGGGCGATATATGATCGGACGGGAAATGAGAGGTGTGTGTCTTGTAGTCAACGAGGGTTTATGTGGCCGTCATGATGATGCTTGGAAGTCTGGGATTTGTAGGTTGCGAAGGGACCAAGAAAGAGGAGAAACGGTCGATACACAAGAAGAGGAGATTTCACAGCCTAGCATCTCGAGGCGTAAGGGATCCGCGCTTTGCAGACCATGAGTCTCATATTCGCTCTCTACCACAAGTCTGGATAGCATTGTTATGGAGTGAAAACGAAAAACACCACAGCCGTGATGTTGAAGAAGAGGGCTGTAGCAACGGGTCAATGGAAGAGAGTAAATGACAAACTTACCACAATTTATCGCCCGCTTATAGTAAGTCAAAAATCCCTCCAGATCTCTCCCAACGGGTACAAAAGTAGCGGATACTTCCGAAAACTGAGGTTGGTATATGTACCGTGTTGTCGTATTTTTGGTTCTCTTTCAAGGTTTTGCGGAAGTCAAGAAAGCATCATTTCAATTGAGAAAATCCTGCCGTTTATACTTTCTTCTTATCAGATCTTCGTCTTATTATGGAACCATCCCAACGTCACCGCGGGCATGGCTCCGCTCAACCCCACTTGGCGATGGAACGTGTCGCCTCTCTTCATTGGCCGTCAAACTCCGCACTCCATTCCGAAGTATCCGCACCAAGCCGCTACCGGCGGATCAGATAAATTTCAGCGGATCTGATAACGTTTTCGTCATTCCCCACCAATCAAATTCATTTACAGTCTGATCGCATCTGTTCACCGCTGTTCACCGCTGTTCGCCGCGCATTCATTCTCGGTAGAGGAATCCCAATCTGATCCGAGAGAATGGCGCGTCCCAGGCCGATATCGGTGGACAAGGCTCAAATAAAAGCCGCACGCCACCTGCTGCAAGTACATCTTATCAGATCATCTCGCATCCCAACCTCATCTAGTGGTGTATCAATTGCGCTTACCCTAATTGAGCTTCCTGTTGCACTTTCGCATATCTGCACTTCTTTTGCCCACTACTGCTTCCATATTCTTTCTCGTAATGCGCCTCCAAGATTTCAATAATCTGAGTCTCTCCTCCCCCCATAGGGTTCTAATTGTGGGATGTGCTTATGGAGGTATCTCGGCGCTTGTAAATCTCCTAGATCTTTCTCTGGGTCGTGCACGGCAAAGTGTCTACCCCGGACCGGATTTTAAGGGAATCAAGTCGAGAGATGGGGTCGAGATTACAGTTATTGATCAGAGAGACGGATACTGTAAGTACCCTATCAACCTCTCTATACCATCCATCTATGCCTCTAGTTATTCTTGCCTTAATTTTGTACTAACATACACCTAGTTCACTCCGTTGGCGCACCCCTAGCCCACGTCACCCAAGAGCACACAAAACTAATGTGGAAGCGCTTCTCCCACCTTAACGAGCTCCGCCACCCAAACTTGCACTTCAAGCATGGCTCAGTCAAGAAAGTTGACCCCGAGACTAAGACTGCAGAATGGGTCGACAAAGTCGGCAAAACACGTTTTCAAACCTACGACTACGTGATCATAGCTACCGGTCTACAGCGTCACTGGCCCGCCGTTCCGAAACAGGGAAGCTACGAAGAGTATCTTCGTGATGGACATAAACTCATCGAACGAATCACTGGTGGGGATTCCGCACCGGAAGACAGGAAGGTCGTCATCATTGGTGCCGGTGCTGTCGGCGTCGAATTTGCTGGCGAGATCAAGAACTATTACCCCTCCATCTCCGTAACGCTTATCCACTCCCGGTCTGAGGTACTCTCTTCAGAACCTCTCCCTTCGGAAGTCAAAGCACAAGTCAAAATACTCCTACAAGAAGGAGGTGTAGACCTCATCCTCGACAACCGAGCATCCGTCGAAGATCTTCCGAATGGCAAGTACGAAGTCACACTCGCCAACGGCACAAATATTGTTGCGGACCTCGTTCTTGATGCAACGAAGAAAGGATATCCTACTACCAACTCTCTCCCACCACAATGTCTCGACGATGAGCGCGAAATTATGGTCAACGCCCAGCTGGCCTTCAAATCCGACGTTCCGAACGCGGAATCGCACTTTGGCGTTGGAGACGTGATTGCTTGGACAGGCATCAAGCGTGCCGGCGGTGCGATGGTGATGGGACAAGTCGCTGCACAGAACATCTATGCCTCGATCCTCAACTCTGAAGATGCTGCGCACGATATTAAGAAATCAATATTGCCCGAGTGGGACGCTGTTATCGGCATCGCGATCGGAAAACAGTGTTTAACGTACGACAAAAACAGTGGGATGAAGTTCGGTGTCGAAGTTATGAAGGGGTACTTCCAAGATGATCTCGGGTGGAAGGCGAATTTGAAGTACCTGGAGCTGACGGATGTGGAGGATACGAAGGAGCCAACGAAGGGGCAGGAGCGGATCAAGATTGGCGAGGTTGGTGTTGAAGCTGTTTCTGTGGCTGCTTGATTCCGGTCATCCTGAGTGATGTCCGTTGGCGTTGTTGGCAGTCTGCTATTTTCTCTTGTGTAGGATATTTTCGAATGGTTAATTGTTAGTATATACCCAGCATATTGAATAGTGTCATGGATTTAATCAAGTCGTTGAATTCCTAAGATCTCATAATTCGTTTCCCTGTCGTTCATTTAGAAAAAGAAAAAGTCGGTGATCAATCTCTATGCGAGATTTTAAGATGTTTCTTGAAGAAACAGATGAGTGTGTGAAAGCGAAACAGGACTGCCTTGCGGCTGAGATTTCGAAGCGGAATACTCCCTTGCTCTCGGCGACCTCAACGCAGGGTCCATCGCCGCTTACTGTGGGTCGTAGATAAACTCCGAGCGGCGCAGACTTAGAGGACCAGCTGAGCTATGCGCGGAAGCTGCAGAGAAAGTTCCTTGCTACAATGTTACATTGTACTGCCATATGAGGGTTAGTGGTGAGCTGTGTGGGAAGTTTCAACGTGCAATTTCGGCTTACCCTCATTAGGAATAGCGTGTTCAAAAGTTGACCGCCATTCTCGAGACCAACTCTTCCCCTAACCTCCAACATTCACCGCCATTAACCTTATTATTGACGAATACTCATGACTTTGAAATGAAGGTCTTTTGCTGCCATAACTTCATGGACGCCTAGATGGAAGCGCGAGGATGTCTGAGAGGGTAGCATTCGAAAATTTCCTTGCTCGACCTGGACCTGCGTTACGCTTAGACCCTGGACAAGCTCCAACGAAGCCAAATGTACCCAAATTCAGACTGCATGAGCATCAAATTACGGCTGTTTCCTACTCGTCGGAACTTTTACCGCCCACTGCGGCGTTGCCGTCGAACGTTTGAGAAGGCTGAAGGACGGTTTTGCGCGAGAGCCATGTGTGTCAACGGCTTGGTAAAGAGGTTCACGTTAAGGACTCCTTAATGAAGACCATAGCCCAAATGTAGAAAGGTAAGTCTTAAATGGAAGGCGTGTGTCGCAGTCGCACTTAAGCATGTTACCCGAAAAAGCAGTACCAACCATAGTCTATGACATTGAAAAGAATACCACAAGATGAAACATTTCATTCTATTCAATTTACAAAATTGCTCCTAAGCCCTAACAGCTGCGGCATGCCAAGGCACGTGGCTTTCAACGCAGAAGCTGAGCATCAGGTCTCTTACCATACTAGTCCGCTTTCGGTAGTTACACATCCCCGTCCTCGGCGAGCTGCTTCCTGTGCTTGCAGAATATCTCTTGTCCCTGTACTACAGCCTCTTTGATTTTATGAATCCTTCTCAAAGGAGGCAGCTGAGCCATGCTGTAGTAACAGCTACCATGTTGTTGTGGTGCGCAGTTCACCGCTAGAGGTGTCCATAGTATACGAGAGACGATTGAAGCCCGATATCTTGGAACTCTGGTATATAATAGAGGATGCCCATCAATTTCAACATCATCAACATCACAGCTTCTACACACACATCCATTGATCAAATATTTCAATTCCCAAAATCTCAACCTTCAGAATATACTTTCATTCTCTACTCTCCGATTCAACTATCAACAAAATTGACCAACAGACAACGTCACAATGAAGTTCACCACAACTGCCATCTTCTCTACCTCTGCCCTCCTGGCGACTGTCACCGCTGCCCCTTCAACCAGTACAACCTACCAACTTCGCGTCAACTCCGCGAACCCCTCCATCGGGTCATCTTTCCTGGCTCTCAAAGACTCTTCCGCCACAACTAATCCCAACGCCCTCGGAATCTGGTCTTCTGGCGAGCCACGTTACCCCTATCAAATCACCCTCTCCACCTCCCCCTCCGACACTCGCCTCTACTCGCTCAAGGGCCAGAGCTCGCAGCTCATACTGTACGGGATTCGTGAAGCAATGGGGTTCTTCTCCGCACCTCTCGGATATACAGCAGAAGTAGGGCAGGGCGAGGCATTCTACAACGACAAGTTCACATTCTTAGGATTTGGTAACGATGACGAGCTCATGCTCCGCCATGGACAGGATTTCAACACCTCGGGAACAGATATCCCAACTGGGGGCGCTGGATCGTGGAGAGCGTGTAAAGGGGACTCGGAAATCGATTACCAGATGTACTGGTATGACGGTAAGATGCTTCTCGTCTCATATTTGAACTTCTTGCTAATGTACATAGGGAGCTCTCCTCTGCCAATCAAGAATTGCGAAGGGGTTTCGCTTGAGCTCATCGCTTCTACTCCGCTTCCGACGTCGTTGATGCCTGTGGCGACGAGTGCCGGCACATTCCTCACTGGTGTTACGGGACCGAGTTCCACTGCAACTGGAGCGTTCCTTACCGGTGTTTCGGGCCCGAGTGCAACTGCGACTGGAAGTAAGAATGCGAGCAGTGCTTCTGGATCCCCGAAGCAGTCGAGCTTTCCAGGTAGTGGATCCACGGTTGGTACTGCGGGTGCGCTGATTGGACTCGTTGTGGGTAGTATGATCTTGATGGTATAGATTACGAATTATCGATATATAAGGTGTTTTATAGGGTAGACAGAAAACGCGGGAGGATGAGCGTTTTGTTGGAGTGAGCAGTCGTTTTATTTGTGTATAAATATCAGGAGTTAGGGTTGATTATTCTCATGGTCTAGTCGATAGATGGTCGGGCATAGTAGCTTATGTACTTTATTCCAATTTCACTACCGAGTTTTCTATTAAGGAGGATAATCATCAAATCATGAAGCCAGTATTAAGTGATAAGGAAAGCTGCTCCACCAATCCCTTCGCCCCAGGCTGAGCATTTCCCTCTGCCAATTCCATAGCTCTTCGAACTTGTTCTCCGCCATCTGAAACGAGATCGACTCCTTTGTGGTACAGGAGAAGTAACATGTCCATTCGTCCATGCTCTGCAGCCCCTTCAAAAGCAGTTCTTCCTTCGTATCTTCCTCTTGGCGCGTTCATATCTGCCCCATGTTGTATGAGAACCTCCGCAATACCAACATAACCTTTGATAGCAGCGAGCTGCAAGGCAGTTCCCCCACCCCATATGCAAGGAATGGCATTGACGTCTGCACCCCTGCTTAGGAGAAACTTCACGATCTCCAAGCTTCCAATTTCGACGGCAAGTTGGAGAGGTGTTCGTGTGGTACCCAGATGTGCCGCGTAGTTCATGTCCGCCCCGGCGTTGGATATAAGCTTTACGGTTCCGATATTTTTGGTAGCAACTGCTGCTAACAATGCCGTCCATCGTCCTCGATGGGGGTACGAAATTTGAGTAGTGACAGTGTTGTTTGGGTTTCCACCAGCATCAAGAATTATTTGAACTATCTCTGTGTTGCAAGTCGCAATCGCTTCACCAAGCGGACTAGGAAGTATATTGTCGTGTTTCCCCCACGAATTTCCTCTGGGATCAACATTGCCACTCCACTGCTCGGTGTTGTTGACGTCCGTATACTTTGCGAGTAGTCTCACCTTCACGGTATCGCAATTTTGGATAGCCACGCGGAGCGCAATGGAACCAAAGAATTTTTTCCTAGTCGGATACGTGGAGTCAAAAGCATGTAGGAGTATCTCCAGCATCTTCATTGACTGTAGACTGGCAGCTAGAAGTGCCGACGGATCGCAAGGTTCAGCCCCATGTGATAGTAGTTGTCGAACACTACTTTCATTTCCGGACTCAACTGCAACATGAAGCGGAGATTGGAGGTGACCAGAAGCTACGATACTTTCCAAGCTAACACTAGCACCCCTATCCAGCAGCAGCTGAATGATCTTTTGATCTCCTCGAGCAAGTGCTTCCCCTAGTGGAGTAGTGTGGTGTATGTGTTGACCAATGACTAAGAATGGGATATGCCAGCCAATTTCGTGCCGCGAAGCGCCAGCTTCCAGAAGTAGCCGCACAGCCTCGATATTCCCCCAACGAACTGCTAAAGAAAGGTAACCAGTTGAATTTAAAGCAATTGGGGTTCCTATGTCGAGGAAGAGACGAAGGAGTCTTAAGTTGCGCACGAGAATGGCTGATGTGATGCTTGCTGTGTCTGGCTTGCAGCCGGCCAGCAAGAGTTCACTAACAATCTCCTCGTGATTCCCTATAGTAGCTAGCTCAATCGCGCGCTCTGCCCCAGAGCCAGGGAAGCGTGATTTAGCATAGCCAGAATATGTTTGTCTTCCTATTGTTATGATGTGTCGTACTCTTTCAAGGTCTCCTATTTCGGATGCCGCAATTAGCGCTGTCTGTAGACCAGCCCGTCGATATTTCACTATGCTGAAGACTCCTAGATCCAGAAAGATCTGATAAAGCTCGTGGCGCTTCCATCGAATTGCTTCTGCAATTGGAGTTGTGAAACGGTGCCGTATTGCGTATTCTCTAAGCATAGGATCCACGTCTCTAGGCAACGTTCCTGCGTACGCCAATATAACACTTGATTCAGTTCGGCAGTTTCGATACACGTCTTTGGCTACATTGACTCCATCCTGTGTCAAGCGATGGATGATAGCTTTTGAGTTCCCACGCACAGCCTCGAGCATCCAGATTTCAGTAGGCTGAACACCTGCTCTAAGAAAGAAGTCGACTAATCTTTCATTACCTTGTAGAGCTGCTAGTTGCCCGGCCTCCTGAAGCTGTGGCATGAGACTCTCTCCTATATCTAGCTTGCCTGATTCGAATTCTGCCCCAAGAAGTAGTTTTGCAGCACGAATTGCGCGATCTTGATCCAGAAGCATCAATGCGATCATCAATGGTGTATGACACACGTAGTGGAGATCGGCGTTCGTCGATTGAACAGCGTGCGCCAAGAAAACATCGACCATCTCTGTGTCTCTCCAGAAAATAGATGTCTCTAAATCATATGAGATAGTTCCACCTCCAGCGATTAGCAACATGGTCAGAATATCTCTTGTAGCAGGTGATAGACTATGGGATTCCCGCCTTCGGTCAACACCCTCGCGAAAAAGATACCAAATCGCCGAGCGTCCAAGTGATCTATTCACGTCGGCCCCAGAATTGATGAAAAGTCGAACTATTTGGTCCTGTAGATGTATACATGCGAGATGGAGTGGAACGTAGGATTCGTTCTCAATGTAACACAAAGCGACGTTGGGGTCTAGTCCCCGGCTTAACAAAACTCGTACAACATTAATGGCGCCGACCTTGATTGCGATGGTCAGGATGCTTTGCTCAAGTGCCGTCGAATATGGGTATGGGACCATATCTAGCAGTTTTTCCATTTGCGGTATGGTGAATCGTCGAAGCTGTTGAAATAGGTTTTCGAAAACGATATCGTTCTCCGTCACAAAATTGTTGACTAAGAGAAACATGATTAGACTGAAGAAGACGACATCATGAGGTTTCTCTTGTAACTCCTGCTGGGTATTCTCTGGAAGTAACGTTATAATCCGCTCAATGCTTGGTCGCATGTCTTTCCATACTTGGAAGGTCAACCCGCGAAAGACTTGCGCAATCTGGGCATTTGAGTCCTCGACAAGTGATAAAGTGGTTCTTGGCGCAATAAAGTCAAAGAAAGACATTCTCTCATCTCCGAGCAACCCGTTTGGATACTCAATATTGCATAGGAGCCAGCCAAGCTCACTAATCGGGGTAGGAGATCGAGACTGAGCAATTGAGCACTCCAGCGATTGGAAGTAGTCGGCCATGGAAAAGGGAATTGAGGACGTTCCAATTTGTTCAAGGTCGGTCAACCTCGGTGAATCTTCTTGGGCCTGCGAGGGCTGCGACAATGAACTCACTGGCGTAATTAACGCATCTTGAATAGAAACTCCATCGGGGAGCTGTTGCTTTCCAATATTCTTTTTGTCCTTATATCGTGCCAACTCCTTCTGTACTTTCTCTTCTGACATAAGTTGCCCGAACAGGTAGACTGCACTGGACTTCCCTACGCTCTTTCGCTCCGCTAGAGCATCCCCAATAGCATACCAGTCTTCCCTTCGGAGGTTTTTGCGAAAGCCCCATCTCTTGAATCGGGTCTCATATTGCGCCTTACTAATACATCGTCAGTCACAGAATGAGCCACGATAACGTGTACTTACCTTGCACTGAAATCGTGACGGCTTTTCATTGCATTCATGACGCCATGTTCCCCTTCTAACGTGCTTCTTTCTTCCAGATAGAGTTTCTTGATTGCAGGCTTATGATGCTCCCACTCTTCATCTGTAATTCTATGTCGTCGTATTCTTGTCATTTTGTTCTTCTCGACAGAGCTGTGTGATTCATAAAAAATGTAGATGATAGCAGAGATATGGTTTGCTCAAAGGAGTCCGCTTTCGAGGCCCAGTCCGACAAAGTGACTAGGGTTGATAAAGGGGACTAAATCTCTATGTTTTCACTCGAACATGCGCTGGGAGGGAACTGACTTATAGAGGTGTCCAAAATCTGCTCGCATTCAGATTTCGGTGCGCAGTCAGATTTCGGTGAGTAGTCAGGTTTTGGTATATGACCAGATTTTGGTGCATAATCAGATTTTGGGGATCACCAAGGCTGAACTCTCACCGGTGGCCCCACAATCTGTTTTGACCCGGGCGCCACTCCGGATTCTTCACGCCACCAAGAATGATTATTGGTTACAAATGCGAGGTTGAACTCAGCCACAATAGAGAAGGCTACCAATGTATGTCAGCTTCGTCACTCGATATGAATGTCCAATTGAAGGCCTGAGATCTGTTCTAAATGACGATAAAAGTTGAACTCCAGGTTTTGGATTTAGGGGCACCCTCAAAGAATTCTCATAGCCTCATGTTCAGCAACAGGACTCCAGAATCAGATATTGTCATTCTTTCAGAAGTGCCTTCCCAAAACCCGGTTTGACTTCCATATAACATGCCTCAGATCAAGAACCGCATTTTCAAACCACAGTCCTCATTACAGGCTAAGCTACCCAATATTTATTGATACTTTCAAACGCTATTGTCTCTCAAGCGTTACCAGTGTACCTCTTTATCAGCACAAATATTAAGAAATGTCGAATTGGTCAATTGAAGCCATTGTCGCTTTTGTCACACTTATCATAACCTGTGTTCCTCTTTTCATCTTCTTGGTTAGAAGAAAGTGGGGGTTATATCACTCTTCTCTTTCTAGTATGTGGTAGATCCGCTTGTGTGGGTCTGGCAAGCTAAGACAGCCTCCAGATACCAAATGTTATCATCAATTACCACTCTACAATACACCCCAAAACTGTTCTCGCTATACTGTTTTCCCTCGCCGAACTCTTATCAGAGAGTACTCTTTCTACACTGGTAGCCACGTTGTCTCCTACATATCGGATAGTACACACTGAGGTGAGTAATTGTGAAAGGCGCAGCAGAAACACTAGAAACTGACTTCATAGGTACCCTTGTGACACGAGATCATACACGATTAGTTGAGTGCTTTCATCTTTCTCAGTTCGGATAGCAGAAGTAAGATTGGACAATAGCCTACTACGAAGTGCACGTTCTTGAGGATTGCAGAACATCTGGTTTCAATCACCAGAACTATCTTTCGAGCCAATCACATGCCCCTGTAGAAGTTGCGAATCTGCTGTCATGCTTCAATCAGTGAGAAGTGACCACGCTACGCCAATACAAGCCTCGTTTTAAAAGCTGACAAGAATTTGCATGCAAGGCTACGTAGCGCATCCCTGTCAATGAATCGTTTAGGCTTCAGGGTAATTATTATCAACTCACTTTTTATCCGTCTCTGCAGTGGAGGTTGGTTTTCCCCTCGAATCAACTGATGTCTTAACATGGACGATATTGCACCTCTATACCAATACTAAAGTCTGGAAGCTCAAGAAATACGGCTCCTCGTTCTCCTCCCAGAAAACTCCTTCCACAATATCTGATGTGAACTCAAGAGCTTGTTGCTCTCGAAACATACTTCCACGTCTTTATCTTAATCTTCCTCAGAGGCGGCCGATAGCGAGATGAATGCACACTTTATTGATTGCGTACCTTTTAGCTCTTTGTTAGGATCTTTTCACGAGTTGAAAATCTCCAGCAAGCGGACGGAACGAAATCAGTAAAACCAGTCATCGTCACATGTCATAAGCGTGCCAATAGCATAGCGTTACAAGCCGGTCATTATCTAATATCCTTCCACCCGTAACGAAACGCCCGCCGTAACGGAACGATCACTATTAAGTCAGAACTTCGTAAAAACACTTGTCAACTTATTAAGTTAAAATCAATATGAAAGTGTTTTTTATGCAGTTCTACACATATCATTATGTCCTAACTAGAAAATTACAGTGGACTTGAGGATATTATTAGTGATTATGTTCACGGCGACATCTCGCATCATAGCTTCTAGCATATTTAGCAGATTCAGAGATATAAGAGGAAGGGTTAAGTATAAAATTTTACTTCTCCAAACTTTAGTAACTTCAAGTACCTTAAAAGTCAAAGTCCGAGAGTTTCTCCGGACGAAGGGGGTCGCCACGCGGCTTAGCGTGAGAATCTAGCGTGCAGGGCATGGTCATGTCATTCTTGTGCTGGAGGAAGTAGGCCACGACTGGCCTGCTGTTAGGCTAATATACAACAAATTGACTCTTACCGTTCGATAAGGCCAGGTATTGTACTCAGCTATTCTTTCTTTCTTTCTCTCTTCTCTTAACACGTATACGAGAGTCTGCAGTACGCGCCTTAACTTGTCCTACGTACCATTATAGCTACTATTTTAAAGACGTGTAGAACGCGTACCATTGCACCACCAGCACTAATAGGTACTCTATATCACAAACTAAGGAGTTATACAACACGTTAACTCCTATACAGGTACAAGTACTAGGAGTGCAAGGCCATGGCCTTAAGTGCCCTTATATCTTTGAGCCTTCTTTGCGATGATATATTCATACGAGCGGGTTATATTACATTATGGTATGATTAACGAGAGTATTATAGTAGCTATCTCAAGCCCTATAGGATATATTGGTGCGACGTATAGACTTATTTGAAAGACGCTCTGGACACGGCACTAGCTGTAACTAGACTCTGCTAGAGTTGCCTCAGCGGTGTATTTTGGTGCTGTATTTTGGAGCTTCTCCCCGATATCTACTAGTTTGCAGTTCATGCGGACAAGCTTTTAGCATAGCATTTTAAGTGACCTGCTAGATGAAGGGCGCAGGATATTCTAGTGGCGTAGAATACTTGGCTAAAGAAGACCCACAAAGAGATTGGGCAGTCAGCCTTCGTGATCTTCCACAACTGACTGAACAGAATCAATGGAGTCTACTTTCATCATTCTTTAGAGTCTAAGTCTGTTTTGCGCATGCTCACTCCTTTCGTAATACTTCTCCCACCAAATGTGATTGCTTTTAGCTGGAAAAAGGTGCCAGTTGCACATTGTCCGCTCCTCATCTTCTGTCATAGCCAGACGCGCATACGCGGCACTCCTCCCATCCTCATGTGTTTGACTCAAATGCCACAACATGCCCCCATGTCCATCACCTAATCTAAACACAACTCCACCATCAGTCTTTCCCCGAACTCCTTGTGCCAGAAACACATACAAAAGTGTCGAGGCGACCAAAGCCACAATGCAAATCATCTGATCTATCAAGGTCGCCATTCCTATGCTCACTAGATGACAGCTGAGCGTGATCCAGCTTATTCCCAGAACTGATTTGTATTTCCATGGTTCAGGTCGTGGAGCTGTCAGAATAGTATGCTTAACGATCCCCCGCTGACAATACACAGTGACGAACCTTCCCCCAGGAAGTGTTATAGCTAGTTTTACCATCTCTCGTCCCCGGTCTGAGGCACCAAGCCCTTCCGCTACGCTTAGAGAAACTGCTTTGCGGTTCAAGCGCACGGCAAGGACCCGAGTGGCGATTGTCATGAGTAGAGCAATAGCATTCATGAGTCCGAACCAATCGTCTTGAAAGATGGGCATTAGGAGAACTGGAATCATGGCTGCAAGCCCCACGGCTATGCCTGCGACTTGGTTTCTGCCCAAGCTGAATACTCTTAACAATCTAGACGTCCACGGCCTACAAGGCTTCGAAGTCCTTAAGTGGCCTTCAAGCCTTCCACCTCGAATCCTGACTTCTGTCCGAAAAGAAGGGCAGGCCGAAACAATCAAAGTTGCCGAATTCCAGTTCATATCTCGATTCAGGAGCCACCGTGCCACCCATCCGCTGACGTCGGTTGCGAGTATTCCATCCGTGATATTGTACAGCGTAACGCCGGCGATGGGCTTCATGAAGCTGTTGTTCGTTATAACAAATGGCGCCAGCAATGGGAGCATTTCTATGGCACTGGGGCAGAAGAGCTGGCCGATTGTTGAGTCTAGCTCAGACGCACCGAGCAAGGTGATGAGGCCGAGAGCATCGATTCGAAAGGGTTGCCAGGTTCGCAGGTAGGCTAAACCCTGTTCAATCACGGGCTTCATGGTATCGTATTCGTATAGATCAAGTATGAGTTTCCAAGGGACAGAATTCGTGATTTACTTCTGTCTAAAAAGCTTTGGAGGCTGAACAGGAGGAAAAATAATATCAAGACCAGCCGCAGCACCATTACCGTAAAAATTTGCCAACATGGCGAAACGCTAGCAGGGGCTATCCGGGTGGCGGAGTCGTCGTAAGCGAGCAAATAGTAGTGGCTATGCTTTAACGCATGTTGCCCTGTTGCCTAGGCAGATATGCATTCTATGAAGTAATAGGGCGATAGGCAGCCACTACCTAGGATCAGGCTACCAGGTTTCAATTTTTTTTTAAATTTCCATAGGCAGTATTTGAACTTGAGACACAGTCACAGTTGGATGTACAATCACAAGTACGGAAAAGAGTGATGTCTGTACTAATAGTCATGCCTCTAAATACAATACCACCTGGCAGCTAGTACTTTGGGATGTATGTGCACCACATTTCATAGATCAGCCCCAAGGCTCGTAAGGTTACTTGGCGGAACAGTATCTGACCGGGTTTAGCGTAGGGTTGGCACCGATGATCTCCCGGTTTCTGGTTTATCACTTCCCTAATTTAAAGCATCATTATTTCCCCGCACTCCACAGAATATGAGAACAGAACCACTTTAACCATGGACAAAGAAGCATTTTTAAGTTCAACATCCAGTGACATCGGGGTTGAAGAAGCATTCGAGGGGTTGCTCCACAGGAAATCCTGGCCCGAGTTGCGACCTGACCGTGCGGTTCATAACAAGTGGTTTTCAGCCTATTTCGAAGAGGCACCGCAAAATCCTCGCAGGCAGGTCCTCCTCTGTTCGAAAGATGGCAAAATCATACTCGGCTATCACAATGAAAATAACGATGAAGTATGGGCGCTTTCTGGTCGCGGGAAAGATGGTGGGATCGATTCGTATCGCGATTCATGGTCGCTGGAAGATATTGTCATGGGCGAAATACCAGGCTGCATTGAATATCTAGAAACACTCCTAGAAGAGGAAGGCACTTGCGGACACTCTCCATTGATCTCCAGAGACTCAACTTTATACTCCGGGATTCCTGCTCGTCTGTGTTTCTTCAGCCAATGGTCGGACCCCGATCGTGGTGTCAATGATGACATCTTCTATATTGATACCAAAAACTTATGCGAAGATTGCTATCACAAAGCAGTACCAAGAGGTTTCAACGTCTGGAGTACATCCTACTTTGACAGATACAATAAAAATTTGGACCAGGACTACCGTCGCTATTTTGAAAAGTGCCATGGGAACGGCCAGAATGCGAAGACATACGATCCGGACAGTGGGTCATTCTTACGGCTGTACTGGCCGCGGTGTTATAGCGCCAAAAGAAGGGAACTTGCTTTTGATCTCAAATCGTATCCAAGAATGCCAGGAGCCACAGTTGCTCATGAGTGTTGGCGGTGGCTCGTCTGGAACCGGGCACCCTTTTACATTGACCAATTGTGTATTTCTCCGCCGTACGTCGTCTACGAGGATCCAAAACAGAAACAAGAGGAAAATCAACGAATCTCTAAGCTCAATGCATCCGCATACATTGGGGCCGCTCATGGAATCCTGGGTGTTCCTCCAGGGGGGAGAGGCGAGTGGACAATGGTCGAGCTACGTATTCTTGGTAAACGTGCTCTTCGTCTACCAGATGACTTTGGTGATGCTGCTGCATTGGTTTGGCTTGGTCCGGGATACGTAAGTCTTCTATAAGCAACGATTTTTTTGGTTCTAGTAGCGGCATCTTCGTTTTGTGAATTCTCATAATTGTTAACTTTTGTGGAAATATAACCGTCAAAAGCCTAATTTTTTTGATAAGCAACGATCAAGTCAGGGCTAAGAACGATGCAGATTGTTCATGGCGATACATATTGGGCGCCTCCACCAGTCAAGTTTAGTGGACGACTTAAAAGAGATCCCGACTATAGTGAAATTGCAGTGCGGCAAGCAGTCGAAGGCCAAAAAATGGCACCATCTGAGAGATTGCCACAAGAAAAAAAGGTTCTCGACGAGCTTCTTGTACAAATCGGGAAACCACTGGGACCTACTATGGAAGAAGTCGAACGAATCCGACAATTTCCAAATCGTAATTATTCAGAAACTGTGCAAAAATACGAAGACCTTCTCGGCCATCTAAAGCAGCGCATGAGGTATGTTCTTCACTTAAATTTCCAAAATACCTAGCTAATTCTTTCAGCGAAACAACTGCCCCAGTGGACAAAACGCCTCATTCAACTATCGAACAAGCCAAGAATCCCCAACAACTGACAAAAAACCTCGACATGTCTGTCCAAGCTCTGGTGGAGTCTCTATCAGATAACAGTCATGCTTCTAGTGCACACGTACCTTCCAGCTCACACTTAAAAAAGCCTGTGTTCTATAGACGATTCGCTAGCAGACGAAGAAACTCTCCGGAACGTGACGTACATGATATTCGAGGAAGTGGGAGGCTGAACAGACTCTACTGCCATGATTCGAGCCCTCATGTCTATCGCGGGCCTTTTCATCTTATAGATGACGAGATCGAGGTCAAGAAGTGGATATTGGGAATTCAAATTGTCGTCCAGGAAGAGCAACTCAAGGGCATGAAGAAGAAACTCGAAGCCACTAAAGCGAGATTGGAAGAAATCAATAGCGCCTCGGATAAATCACTCTAGAATGTAAAATGGTCTCAGTCCCTTGGTTAATATCCTGAACGCCGCATACTTTTGATCATTTTTTCAGGTACTTAACGCCGTGGCTAGGGGGTCTTGTAAATACAGACAAGCACGTAATCAAGCATGACTCACTTGAACTTCATTTGCCTCAAAGCCAGTTTCAAAATAATTTCAGCACGCGGAATTTGAGAATCTCACCCACATAGGCTTCAACGATAGTACTTAATCATGATATAATCAGGCTAGTGCACGCCTATATGCACTAAAATTTGGCGCCCTTTCAACACGTTGTCAATGCTGCCTCCCCCGCCCGGCGAAACTCCCGGAATGCACACTCGAAGCTTGAAGTGATCTCCAAAGTCTAGCAAATTAATTCATTTAAATAGCAGCTACCGTCCAGTCCTCCAAAATATACAGAGATGACGAGTTCCAAAAATAAACAGGGGTGGCTCTCTACTAGTCTAACTAACGACATTGACGAGATGATTGACAGCTTGACCAAAACTGCGGCAATCCTCGTCGGAGACTGGTCTGTCAGGAGAATAATAGGTATTGAGTTATAGTACGTTTACTTCAAATTGGAAAATCTTAAATATAAGGACACCAAAGGTCCGAAACGCAAACCCGTCTCGCAATACAGTGCGTCTCTTGACTTAGGGACAGACATTACAGTTTGAACAATGAGAATGTCCTCTCTGCAGTAAAAGTATACTAACGTTAGTCTATGAGAATTTGCGACAATATTAAATTTATAACCTGGGTTCCTGGATTCTTGGAGCAAGGCAGATTTGTATAGCTTAGCATTTCCATTAGAAGCCCCTGTATTTACTAAATAGTCTATCCTTACCCACGCACTATCAATACGATCAGTTTACATTGTTGATACTAAGGATTCCATCACCAAGTGAATACTATGCTGCTATTTCCTTATCCTCATCGTTCAAAAGGAGTGGATCAATGAGACTGATATGGATGCTTTTGTAAGGCTCCAGCGTATGAGACCCTTACCAAAATTCCGGTGAGGTTACAATAGCCCGCAACGGAGTATCGTTCCAATCTGATTGAGTAGAATCCATAGAAGGAATATCGATGCTAGACTGTTCCCATGGCGATGTGGGCCGCATGTCGTGGGTGGAGCAATCTCTGCGTACCTCTTGCTATTCATTATCCTAGTGAATTGAGCTCGATGTCAATCGCCCAGGAGAAACAGTTTTGGTTCCTGTTCTCTTGGTCTTCCTCCTCTTACCAGCCTGGACAATATTCGTGTGAGCGCTAGGTGACAGTTCTGCTATTGTATAACTAGATCTACTAGCTCTGAATTTCCAGAGCAGGCTGGGATGAGTTGAAAGTAAGTGCTTATTCCATGCGTTCACTCCAGTGACAACTGCCGGTAGCCTTTCCTCACCTGGGTGCCGGCCGCTGCATTCAAGACATTTCACAGACCCAGCAGATAGTATGGGCAGGTGTGTTCTCATGAAGTAGATCCAGATACCCCTGTAAGGGAAGGAGCCGTCACATATAATGCACTAGATGAGATTCCCTGCTGTGCCGTCGCCTCTCTTTCTTCTCAAACCGACCGGCTTTATTCCTACGGACCAAATACAAGAGTGTTCGCTGTGTGTTGAGAGAACATGCACGTTCTATGCAGAGCATCTATGCCTGCTCCCGTTATTTTTGTATTTCACATAAAGCAAATTCATCGCGTCGAATACTCTTTGTCTTGGTGATTTTTTGAAGCCCTCCAACAGTTTCACCACCACCCCATAATCCTCCGCCCAAATCTGACCCAAGTAGTGTTTTTGGTGGAAGGCTTCTGAGGCTTCTGGTGCAAGGGATGAATTCTCGTAGATCAACATGCCGGTGGTATTAGCGATTGTGCCATTGACTTGAACGGCGCGGCCACTACCATTAGCTTGCGTCTCGATGAAGTGTATGTTGTGGTAGGGTGTAGCAAGTCCCATGAGAGGGTTTTAGAGACCGAGACGGGATTATACGCGGTAGACGTTGCACATGAGCGATGTCATGGTGTTTGCACTGATTTCTCGAACTTCGCGAATGTTCCATACTTTTGCACTATACTGAGGTAGGTGAACAAAACCGTTGTAGCGCTAACGAAATTGGAGGCTTGGGCGCGTTGGAAAAATCCCAGCCTCCCCTTTTGTAACCAGCCCCCGAACTTCGATATCAAATACATACATCAAAAGGCTTTAAGTTTTTGGTCAACGCTATTTACATATATCCCAATTAACCCCAAAAGGAATACCTCAAGAAAGTGGGGCATCTGATTTGGCGTACTAAGCGTGCCGGATTCGGAGATGTGACGGTTGAGCCGTTTGGTTTGTTGAGACGCTGGCAGCTCAAAATCTGATTTGAACGAAACCAGTTCTCGTACACCACTCACTTCATATGGGAAACAAGGGTGTTGTAGGAAAGTGAGTCATTAATTAAGGCGGCATTCGTACTTGTACATAAAACAGGCCCTCTGCTACTCCAATCAATCAATCCAGTGTCTCTCAAAGCATTTCGAAAATGTCAGAGGATAATCGACTCCGTGTCATTAAAATGAAGAATTGACAGCAAACAGCTTTCTTTCTTCCCCCGACAACGCTGACTTCGGTTTGCCTTACCTTCCCGTTTCAGCATGAGCATCTATCAATTTAGATATAATTATTTCTATAACGAACAGCTGAGAGTTAAGCCCCAGTCGGAGCGTGCGCGAAACAAGCTGCTTTAGATTGCACGTGGAAGGTTTATTAGCGAAAAGAGATATTAAATGTGCTTAATGAATTTAAAGGCTTAGCTAGCTAATGGCAAGGTTTAGGCTTAGTTCTACAGATAGAAAACTTGTGGACATGCCTGTATATTTTTGAGAGACGTTAAAAGGACTTCATAATCTGACTAAGTGGTCGGCACTATTGAGGATGTGTGATCTGGATCTGGGGCTGCGAAATCATACGCATGGTTTCCGCATGCTCCATACCATCCACGTCTTTCCAAATTTCTCATACACAAACATCCCCGTAGAAAAGCCCCAAATCTAGAGTAATAGTCGAAAGTGTCGAGGTGGAAACAACGTCCGGACCAACTGATAATGTAACAGCAGTCCCTATTTGCTTGAAAGAAGTCCACGTATACTGCGGACCACTCGCAGTGCACTTCAATGTGTTACTCTCAGTGATAGAGCACAATTCAATGGGGTGTGTTGAAGGCGACGAGGCGATCGTGGCGGCCGAGAAGGGCCGTAAAACCTGGGTTTCGCTCGTTGCCGTTTGGAGGGCGATGATTAGGCCCGAGGTAGTGACTAGCTGACCGGATGGTAGTAGGTTAAAGAGTATGACGCCACGACTGGAAGTGCCGGTGGCTTGGAAGACGAGGTTTGCATTGGCTCCAATGCCTGTGACAATGTTATTAGATATTGTAAGATCAGGCGTGACAACTTTGAGACAGAAAGTTGAGAGCGGTGGGGCGGCGGAACTGGATGTGCTTGATGAGATAGGCGTTGAAGTAGGCGTCACTGAGGATGGGGTTGGTGTGATGGAGGAGTCACTACTTGTAGATGACGACGCTACTGAGGACGATGCGGAATCTGATGTGGAAGAGTCACCACTGGACATCGAAAAAGATGGCGTAATGGAAGTCGAGGAGGACGATATCGTCGCGAAGCCACTGCTGCTTGTAATGCTGACTATCCGTGTTGATGATGACACGTCTGACAGAATCGACGAGCTGCTAGTTGAAGCAGCACTTGGACTCGAACTATCCGAGGAAGCTGTGATTAAAGCTATACTGCTACTTGAAGATTCGGATTCAGTTGACAAGGCGGGCGCAGACGTCTGGGTTGAAGAAGTGACGCTTGAGGTAGAGCTTGAGGTTGAAGAGCTGATGGAGGCAGAGCTTAAAACCGAAGAGCTGATAAAGCTGCTTGAGGTCGAAGAGATGCCTGACGCTAGAGTCGAAGATGAAGAGACTCTTGTAGATGTCTGAGTTGATGAAGCAGCGCTGCTGACTGAGCTAGACCGCGCAGAGGTCGAAAAGGTCGTGGATGAGCTTGCGAACGAAGAGCGGCTTGAAGACATTGAATTACATAGCCCGTAGCCTCTCTGACACTTGTTGGAATCGCAGTAATCTTAATAGTCAGTCCAAGCCCTATAGGAGTTTATAGACTTCTCACCAATGGTTGAGCCACAGTAGCTATATTGGCTGCAACAATTGCCCCATTGCGACCCTTGACATGTGAACCCAAACCCCGTACCGCAGCGTGCATTCGTCGTAACCTTCAGTGTTGATGAGGGTGTAGCAGCAGAAGCGTGTGTCGATGTAGTGGTGCTAAAGGATGAGACAGGTCGAGATGATGTAGAGGTTGATCGAGTACTGGACCGCACAGTGGAGGAGGATACGCCCGAACAGGTTCCGAACCCCATGTTACAACCCTTCCCACAGTATGCTGCTGTAGAACCACAATACCCATACCTAACTTTGAAGTTAGCATATTTCGACATATATCCTGACATATGCATATACTTACTGGCTACAGCAAGAACCAAACGTACTACCCAGGCATGTGAGGCCAAATTGGGTACTGCAACGTGCATTTGTGCTTATAGACCGAGCATCAATAGCTGCTAGGCCGGTAAGGATTATAAGATTGGAAAGCTTCATTGTGGTAAATTTAGGGCTGGAAGAGTAATATTACTAATTGGACGATCGTGAGACTTCGAATTGACAAAAATAATGTTTCCGCCTTCAGGCTTTCGTAAGACTGGCGCTCAAGAATGAGTGGACGCTTGCAAACGAGCAAACTAGAGCGAGCAAAGCTTATTTTGAGAAACCTTTATCAGGTACGGAGCAGTGCTCTTTAAATACTACGGTAGTAGGCGAAAGTAGCGTACATAGTTGGTGCATAGAACGACATGGTCAGGGAAAGCCGAAACCATTGCCGAGTATCTTACACCAATCAATAACCGGCATCTAGCCGATTTAGCGCAACCGTGGCCGTGCATCTTAGTTAGAACAAGCCAATAACCGGCATCTAGCCGATTTAGCGCAACCGTGGCCGTGCATCTTAGTTAGAACAAGCTAGTAGGAGCTTTTGATGTCTCCACCAACCGTACTACTTTCGTCTACTACACAACGAGAGCATGTGCGAATAGGGGCCCGCTCTACCGAGGCTTCATACAAATCGGCAGTTTTCTATACAAACTTTGTCCGTGAGCCAATGTAGGTCCCCATTTGTTCATGCATACCCTTGTACAACTTCTTGACGGCTGAGATTTGTAGCCTCGCGCTAGAACTCAAGGACAGCCCCTGATTAGCAAAACTATGAAATCACCTTCGTACGGCCAAAAGTACCCTACAGAGGCTTTTGCAGGTTCATCAAGCGCTCCACTCGCAAGTAAAAGGAGAAGAGTTAATTGGCCCAATCCCTTGTTAAGAGATTATAACATAGTAGTTGGTTCAGCCAGCCTCGTTTTCCTATTTGGGTGCTTACATGGTATTGACATTCCTTAGAAATTTGAGGCTTAAAAACAGCTTCGCGATTGGCCAAAAAACACGCTAGGGATCTAGGCTAGGGATAGCGTCCACAATAGAACGTGGGCGAGACCGCCACGATACTCATTAAATTCATTGACACAACGCCTCTTCCGTTTATCACGTTGTTGCTACCGAGGTGCCGGCCGAAAGCAAAGGCCGCTGACGAAGAAGCTAAGAAACACCACGCACAAATAATCATGGCACTACAGGAACATAGGTTTTATTTTCATTGAACGAACGCATGTTTTCAAATGTATCTATCAAGAGGCTCTTATCTTTCATTCACCAATGGATTAAATATTTATTCATAGGTTGTATCAGTAAAATTTGTATTCAATTTGTAAGGTCTGATGATTGAGGTATAGTTGACAACTTACCCAAACCATAGTTCCAACGACAGCTCGCGATTGTTCCAAAGGTACCAAGCACCACTTCGCTTTTCAAAAAGCCCTTCATTTAAGTTTAGGGAAGCGCCAAAATCTGTTTTTGATCGGTTCTCTGATCAAGTTGAGACTCACTCATCTACCCCCTCTAAGTCTTTCCTTGCCTTGCTAGCGATCTCATCATCTATCAGCACTCTCATAGCCAACATTGCCAACCCCTTCGCACAAATCAACGCCGCCTCATGCCCTTCGTCCGTTCCAGCCGCTGCTGCAAACTTCGGATGATGTATTGCAACATCTGGCCCTGTCGGGATCACAAAAGCGCCATGAAAGCTAGGGATAATGTGCGACACATTCCCCATATCGGTGGACGCGTTCATCGGTCGTTCTTGCTGGACTTGCACGCGAGAGCCTATGAGTGCCATGTCTGAAGCGTAGGTCTCGCAAAGAGTGCGGTTGGCGCGGAGGTTGAGATATGTCGGTGACCTTCATAACTTCTTAGCTTCGATACGGCAAGAAGACTAACAGTGGGAGAGAGGAAACGTACAATATATACTCCACCTTACAGCCGGAAGACAAAGCAGCAGCTTCAATACACTTATTTACTTTCTCCAACAGCTTATCAGCCCTTTCAATTGTCGGACTCCTCACATTCCAGTTCATCCGCGTATAATCCGTAATCACGTTCGGCACCGTCCCCCCAACCTCAACAACGCCATGAACTCGCTCATCGGGTTCCATCTGCTGTCTCAGCAGTGCCACGTTTGTATATGCAGCGACTGCGGCATCGAGAGCGTTTACCCCGTTCCAAGGCTCGCCTGCTGCGTGTGCAGGTTTACCGCGAAATTCTGTGCGAAACTTGTGAGAGGCGATGAGTTTGAACCCCGCTAATCCAGTGTACACGCTAGGAGTATTGAAGACCTGGTGACTGGAGACGGGATGTGCCATTATTGCTGCTGCAACTTCTGCAGCTGGCGAGAACGCCCCAGCGTCGATCAGTTTCGCCTTTCCACCTCCTCCCTCTTCAGCTGGTGTGCCTAAAATGCGAACCCGGCCTGGGATTCCGTGTTCTTTGAGTGCGGCGGCAGTGGCTAGAAATGAAGCGATGGAGGAAATAGCAATGAGATTGTGCCCGCACGCGTGCCCGATTTCAGGCAATGCATCATATTCGCAACAAATGATTACTAGACGGCCTCCTGCGCCATACTCGGATTCAAAGCTAGTATCGAGACCGTAGGTGTGTTTCTTGACGGCGAAGCCTTGCTCTGAGAGGAAGGTGGTGATAGTATCGTGAGCGTAGTGCTCTTGGTATGCGGTCTCTGGGTGCGAGTGTAAGTTTTTGTTTATTTCGTGTAGTCGGGTGTTTGATGTATCGATGGTGGAGATAATGGTTGATTGTAGTGGAGATATTTTTAGGTTGGATGTAGTTGGTTGTGATTTGAAGGTGGGAGGAGGCGATATGCCTACGAGATGTGATGCTTCGTCGCTTAAAATGGACATGATGATGAGGGTTAGAAATATGGTCGGCTTGTTATCGAGAGTATGTCATAAACTGAAATGCTGGATACAAATGTGCATACATGTTTGAGATTAAGTAGGTGGGCAAAGAGAAGCGCATAGTCACATGATAGCTAAAGGGCAACTTTTGGGCTTGTTGCATGAGCGGCTATCTGTGCAGTCGTCTTTATTCACCCGCAGTCCCTTACACTTGTAAAATGTCGATCGTTGCCTCTATAAGTTAAAGCTAAAATGGTCCTAATGATCGATGGGCTAAGATAACAAATAGCCGACGCGGAGCGGCTACCGCAACTGATAGGCTTCTTGGTTTCTTCTGTGACACTTCACCACCGCTTGACATGCTCCAAACCATCAATATGAAGCTTCTTAAAGCTGCTCATAATATTGTCAACAAAAACCCCACTTCTCACCGGCAGATCCATCATGGCCTCGGAAAGACTCCGGGGGCTCCTGACAGATAACGCGGTTCAGCGGCCTGGTCGAACACGTAGCGCTCCAAGGTCGCGTCGCGGTTGTTGGACTTGTCGCAGTCCTCAAGTAAAGAAGCGATGCGATGAAAACCGTCCTACATGCGGAAGATGCGCTCGACAAAACCTAAGCTGCGACTATTCAGTACGTCCATCGCTTGCCCAACGACGCCGAGGACAAGTAGCCTACCAAAGGTCATCTCTGACGGTAACGAGGCTTGCAGCGCCGTCTGTTAGTGTTTGCTCCTTGCTACTCACAGACAATGATCATGAGGCAATCCGCTATTTTCGCTCGGTATTCGCTAAATTCCACCATACGAAAAACCCTGATTACTCGCTGTTTTCTATCATGTTCGATATCGCGCAAGAAGACCCCATGGTCATGCACATGGTAATCTCATTAGGACTGAGAGAGATGGACTTTCGTAGACCGAACCAGCAAGAGCGAGATCCGATGCAGCACTATGCATCTGCGCTGCGACTATTGGCTGACGCCATATCTCCAGACAACGAGTCGCAGGATATTGACGCCATATACACGGCTCTGTGGTTGATGCTTCTCTATGAACAGCAATTTGGCGACCCTAGATGCAAAGCCTACACTAACCATCTGACTGGCGCCGCTTCGCTGTTGCAGCATCGTGGCCAAAGCCTGTTGCAGTTTCCGTCCTCCAGTGCTGGTCGTTCAGAAAAGGCCCCCGTCATGTTCAGAAAGGCGCAAGGTCCAACGCTATCGGTATACTCGGCGCGGATCATCGTGTGGATATCCCTTCTGGACGCTGCTGCTGCATCATCGGGCGTTGGTGGCCACGTAAATGGGGCACTGTTCTCTCTTTTACTCAATAACGCGGGAACAAGTCGATCGATCACTCCTGTCCAGGCATTTTCTCGCCTTCACCGTTACTCCAATCCTCTATATCGTCAGAACTGGGGCGATTCATATCCTCAGCCTGAGTTGCTCGACGACGTCGAAAACAGAAATATTTATGCTCTCCTTGGACAATGCGGACAACTACGCTTCATGGTTGCTCAATTGGCAATCCTTTATCGCAAAGATACAGCAGCGGCAGCCGTGAAAGCTCATGATGTTGATGCCTCAATCGAGCACGTTGGCGAGACCTTTACAGAACTAATGGAAGTCGCCGGTGATCTTTCTCCCAACACAGACAACAGCCACCGACTCGTGGCTAATATTCGAGCTATCGTCCCTATGTACTACGCTATAGTCCTCGATTTTCTGCGCATTTCTGCTTTCGACCAACCTCTAGGCGATCGGCAACGTCTTGCTCTCAGAGAGATCTTTGAGTTGGCTTATCAGAGCTTCAAACATGATGGCGACGAGGCCATGATCAGAGTTGCTTGGCCTCTATTTATTGCCGCTCTTGAAACCGACGAGTCGCTCCAGCGTGATTGGGTGTTAGACCGGTTTGCAGCTATCAGCAAGTACGGGAAGAATTTCGAACGAGCTCATCGATTCCTAAAAGAAGCAACATCAGCCCAGCAACAGCTTGGCACACGGATCGAGTTACGTGCATGTATGGAACAAGCTGAGCAGTTCGTGCTTGGGTAGGCTTTGAATGAGCTCTTGTTCCGAAATGTAGTATCTTAGCTATAACTTGGAGTGCCATGGTACCTTCTGAGGTATAGAGTGCTACTTCGCGGGGCTCAATTGATACTTTTGCGCACTCACTGGAATTGTTTATAGAGCATCCCTTGTTGGGACTAGTTCCTTCATCATGCCAAGTCGCCCAGTGACGCTACTTAGCAGAAGATAAGAACAACGTCGGCTATTTCGGGGTAGCAGTCTTCCACAATCTTCAGCTTTTTGCCGTAACATTGTCTAGCTAGTGTCTTCCTCTTCCCCATGACACATCTCCGCATCTTCGCCTTGGCTTATCATCCACCTTCGGGGAAGTAGAAACCTACCGACAAACTATCAACTTGAGTCGTTTATCAAGAGTGCGAGATACTGCGCAAAGTGTTGTGTATATTATGAGCTTGATTGCGCCCAATATTCCTGGATACACGTTACAATTGTCAATAAATTATACACTCACCATGCAAGACTTATTCAGCCAAGCCTGAACCGGACCTGACTCTCATAATTAAATTTCTTAACGAATTACTCCACTCAATCTAGACCATCTTATCGACATGTGGATTTTTAAAGAGAAGATGTCGTTAGCCAACGAGGAAGGAAAGGACAGCATTACAAAAGCAAGGAGATGTTGTTATGACCAGGGAAGCTTTTTTTTGAGTATGAGGATCGTCGGATCTTGCGTAGGATTGGCGTGCAGTAGGTTAACGGATGTGCCCTTTTTCAAGTCTGAAGCTAACACGTGTAGCCTTCTACCCGTCATAGCATCTCATACCTCTTCTAATTTCTAGACAAGCAGTCTCTAGGATATATTTCAATCATGTCTTTGAGAACCGACCTGAATCTATCAGGCCCTGAATACGAGCGGTCGAGCGGTATCTACTACGCAGGCTCTATCGTTGCGTCTTATCCAGCAGGCTGGTTGATAGTCCAATATCCTATGGGGAAGATGATCGGCTGCTCAGTGTACGTTCCACGGTCTTAATAACTGCGACCTAACTGACCACAACAGGCTTATCTAGGGCGCTATATTAATGTTTACAGGCCTATGTTTTAACGCAGGAGGCTTACTCGCAAACCGCAACTTCCTCGGTGCATTCGAGAGCGCCATTGGGCCCGGGCTTACTGTCATTGTCGCCATGTGGTACAAGCAATCTGAGCAGCCACTTCGACACGGAGCTTGGTTTATGGGGAATGTT
>BLYF01000162.1:33162-55517 GCA_014905255.1 Herpotrichia juniperi | reverse complement strand
GAGGGCGAGAAGTGAGAGCCAAAAGTGATGTTTATTGAGTGGCATCGACGCTCTATATATACGTGGTCGATACTGATGTAATCTAGCTGATCTTGACATGTGACAGTTGTTGCTGACATCTTTAGAGGCCTTCTTGCTTATACAGTGGGACACATTGAGAGCATCTCTCCATGAAAGGTGAACAGCTAACTCCATATTCTCAACCCCATTAGCTAACTTTTTCGGTAGGTTGTCTTTCTTGTCTTTGGCGCATTGATCATCTCCTAGTCCACAGCCATTTTCTTCTTGCTCCCTGGCACACCCATGAACGCCAAATTCCTAAGCCCAGGAGATAGAATAAAAGCCATCGAGCGCGTATAAGAAAATATGACCAGCATCAAGAGCAACATATGGAAACCGAAGTAGTCAATCAAGGCACTCCTCGACGTTAAAGTCTAGTTTTTAGTACTTATTTAGTTATCAGCGCAAATTGCCAATGGCGGCATCACCAGTGTGAGGGTTTTTTTTATGCATTTATATGAGTTTACTTATACTGAGAATCATGCGTGTAGTTCACATCTATGGTAATAAAAGGCTTCGGCTTTACCACCTTGCACACCCTCTTGTACAAATGCTCGGCTCCGTTTTCCACCTCGTCTTTGTTGCCATATGAACGATCGTCTCAACGTATTTCACCAGCGTATACACCTACTTCATAGCCTAGAACCTCGCTTTATCCATCGTTGGTGCTGCGATGATCTGTCAGATACCTCAGCAATTGATCTGGGGACGATTCTTTGGATACTGTTTTAGTATTGCGTACCCTGCAAACTTTCCTATGATTCTGAGCATGTCGAGCGGGAACATTGGAGGGTTCACAAAAAAGACTACTGTCAATGCTATGGTGGGCTCCCTTTCCCGTCTGCTCACTTGGTGTTGAGTTTTGGGCAAACGCTAACATGTTTGCGCTTCTAGATATTTATCGCCTACTGCGCTGGTACCATGATCGGTCCCTAGATTTTCTTTGAAAGAGAAGCGCCAATCTACTCCTCTGGCTTTCTTGCCGTGATGATCTGCTATTCGGTAGCTTTTAGTTCCTGCTTTGCCCTAAGATTAGATCTTACCCGAGAGAATAAGCGGAGAGATGGATTGGCTGCGATTACAGGACATGGATTGGAGGAGGAGGCAATGGTGGTGAGTATGGCGGATAAGACGGACAAAGAGATGGTGAAGTTAAGGTATGTGTACTAGTCCATTTATGTACTGCGACCGGGGCGCAAGGACGATGGCCAGAAAGATAAGGATCTTAAAAATATGATTTTGTCCCCTCACAGTTGGTCTTATGGAAGCTTAGAGTTTATTTCTTCTCAAGAACTTACCCGATTAGATCAAAATCATAGGTCGTTATATCATTACACCATACTAAACTAGATGCTGTGGTTTCAAAAATAGGCGATTTCCCACACATGAGCGCAGGATGGGATTGGAAGCTCATTTCACTATAACCAATTTTAGCAAGAGGCAGAAACGAGCCAAGACGAGTAGCTTCCTATTTAATCTCAGCCTGTTTACCACAATCGACCTAGGTCATCTTTACTTAGTCCGCCTCATCTTCAATCTCTAAATTTCCCACCTTGAACTTCTTCCCCTTCATATCCGCGTAATCATTATGGTTATGATAATTCTTCACCCTCTCTCTAACATACTCCAACCCTCTCACTGGATTTCCTTTCTCCGAATCCTCCCCGATCAGCCCCAATCTTCTTAATAATGGCGATGGTGCGGGCTTTATATCAACCTCATCCCCAGGCCGCACAAAGTAGAACAATCCTAACCGATGGATATGTGCCTGGTCCTTCGGCGGCCGCTGAACACGATGAATCGTCGACTTCAGGTACCCTGCGGACCAGAAGTCCAGCGTATCGCCCACGTTACAAATGATTCCGTTGTCGACGGGTGGAACGTACTTCCACTCTCCAGCCGGAGTCTTCAGTTGCAGCCCGGCAACATTCTGACTCCACAGAAGCGTTAGGCTTCCGAAATCGGTGTGAGCGCGCGACCAGGTATTCTGTACTTTTGCATCGTCTTCTTCGCTTCGTGGGCGGTAGACCATGTATCGTAGGTGGTCTTCACTTTTGTCCTCGTACAAGTGTCTTTTCGAAAAATAGTCCTCGGGTAGTTCGAGGATGATGGAGAACAGTGTGAAGACTTTAGATGCCACTTCCAGCGACCTCCGTGAAAAGTCTTCGATTTCACTACGGAATTTGTGTAGGTATGGATGGAAGGGCTCGTGAGCTTCCGCGGGGATGAACTTGGGAATGTTGACTGATTCGACGATGTCGAGAACCTCAGTACCCATTACTGTCTTCTCGTGTGCGGCACGGTAGCCAAAGTAGTTGCCTTGTGTGAAGTCGCAGCGGTACTTTGAATCACCCTTAATATCTAGCGGGAGATTCAGGTACGATTGGCCAATGTCATACTGGCGATCAACCTCCTCCTGCGTAAATCCCGTACCGGTAATGCTGAAGAAGCCAGTTTTGTGCACCTTCTATTCATTAGCTTGGCGCCTTCCACTTTTGAAGTCTCTTGGCTTGCCTACAGCATCGCGTAGCTCTTCGGCTAGTTTTTGTTTTCCGCCTGGTTCATCGAATGTTGAAAGGTCAATGACCTTGATATCAGCCCAGTCCAAATCCTCGTTCGTCTTGCTTGGCCGTTTCCATTTAGGAAGGGGCAACGGCTCTGGTGAGACTGCGGACGGCATCTTCGTTATTTTAGGAATTCAAAGTCTCGATAATCTTCTCTCTGTGAGTCCATCGATATATATAAGCTAATGGTCCACATCATTCCGAGCTTGGGTCAACCGTTATGATGCAGCATTCCGAGGTGGAGAAGGAAGCACGCAATTCCCCGCTAGAATTCGCGGATCGGCTGACTAACCAACAAATCCCTACAAGTTCTCCCATATCTTTCCCTAAACATTTGCGGATATAGTCAACCGGCTAAAATTTCTCGAAAACAAGCATCAAACAAAAGATCAGAGCCTTGGCGTTGAGTCCGTCCACTCAAAGTGGTTCGATAGCAAAATATTTGTCCATCAGCCTTACCAAGTATAGCACAGTCCAACATGACGTGCTTGCAGACGTTTATGGCTGCATCGGACGGATAAGAGCGATATAACGCGCCGTTCTCCGAGGTCATGGAGGTGGGAATGTTCAAAGCCAACTTAATTCCAAGCACATTGTCCCGACTCCATTCCGAACTCGCGCCAAGTAATCATCACTTCTGAAGATGGGAGCCATCTCAGAAACCAAGGAGTTCTCAGCTTCGAAGGAAGTACCATTTGCTCAAGCCTCCAACTCTGATCTAAGTTCGCGGACCTCAGAAGCAACCCTCAAATCCGCACATCGCAAAGTCGATAAACGCCTCCTAGGATGGTATGCCTTCGTTTACCTTATTATGCGAATACATGTCGGTAACATCTCGAACTCCGCTATCATCAACCTAGAGCAAGGAACCGGCATCAAGAAACAACTCGGGAAGCTCTCCTCTGCACAATGGGCTATGGCACTCTCCATATTTTACTACCCCTATATGGTCTTCGAGCCCTTCGCCACTCTCGCCTTGAAGCACTTTAGTCCCAGTGTATGGATGAGCAGGATCATGTTAACCTGGGGCGTGATTAGTATGTGCCAGGGCGCGACGCAGAACTACGCTGGGATTTTAGCTTGCAGATTCTTTCTTGGAGCGGCAGAGGCGGGATTTTATCCGGGAGTGCTGTATCATTTGAGCTTTTGGTATCCGACCGACAAGTTGCCGCTGAGGATTGGCTTTTTCTATGCGTGTGGGATGTTTTCGGGAACAATCAGTGGGTTGTTGGCTTATGCTATCTCATTCATGAATGGGGCTGGTGGATTGGCTGGATGGCGATGGGCAAGTTTTGAAACCACTTCTGTTACTCGAAGAAACATGCTGATAAGAGGAATATAGCTGTTCATCCTGGAAGGCATCCCCGCAATATTCTGCGCCGTGTACACCTGGTTTTACCTCCCCAACTATCCTGAGACCGTCAAATTCCTTAGTGAGGATGAGCGCGAAGCTGTGCTAGCTGATCTACCAAAAGCTGCGCCGACCATGGCCGCAAAGACATTCAACGTTCAACAAGCGCTAAGTCTGTTCGAAGACCCGACATTTGTTCCATTCCTCATGATTTGGATCACGCATGGTATCGGCGGATGGGGCATCTCTTTCGTTCTACCAACCGTAATCTACGAACTGGGCATTTCGAATACAGCGTTTAGCCAGCTTATGACGATGGTAAGTCTTACTCGAACTGAGATACAATTTCAAAGTCACATGATGATGATAGATGCTAATGGAAAAATAGCCGCCCTTCACCCTAGTCTTCGTCATACTACTCTCTTTAGCGTTCTTAATCCACACCCGACGCCTCTCCCCATGGGTCGCAGGTCTAGGCGTTGAAGCCGTGCAAATCGTCTGCTACATCCTGCTCATCACTGTTAAGAACCCTATCGCAAAGTACATCTTCGTCATGATCGCTACTGCAGCTTCGCAGTCATTCTTCGCTATCATCTGGCCTGAACGGATCCGCGCTGCGAAGGGCACTACAACTGCTGGATTGGCGATTGGTATTACGAATGCAAGTTGTCAGTTAATGGGGATCGTGGGACCCCAGATTTATCAGAGTAAGTTTGGACCTACTTATCGGGTCAGCTATATCTGTAGCATTTGTTTGTTGAGTGCTTGTATTGGGGCTGTATTAACCAGCTGGTACTTTGTGGCCAAAGGAGACGAAAAGAGAACCGAAGAGAGAGTGGAAGAGGCGGAAGTGGCACCGAAGACGTTGTGATAGATTTGAGACTAACTTCGAGGCTGGTTGTACTGTTATATACATCTACAGCCGTTGTACTGCGCACCACTTCAATATGGAAGCTTGTTCTCACTTTGTTTCGTATGACTTGAGTTTTGAAGCATCAAAGAAAATTGATCATGGCGCTGACAAGGCCGCAAGGCCGTAAGGTCACAACGCGACTGGGCTAGAGCAGACAATTCTTGCGCTAAGATTGTGGCGTGCATAATTCTTGAATACTAGCCGCAATTCGGAGCTGTGGCGCTCGTTTTGTGTTTTCTGATTGGGCTAGTTAACTAATATGTGGCGGTGTAGCTGTAAGCGCTAACCGTGCACAGATACTGTGACACTATTTCTCCCAGACGAATCTACAATTATCCAATTTCAACTGCAACTCTTTGTCTCTACACTCCTCAATTATCTAGAAATACCTTTCGGTTTTTACTTTAGCGTTATATGTTCAGCAGCTTTCCCCTGGACGATGCATCTAATGCAACACCCTTCTCATCTTCTACCACCCTCCAACATTTCTTCGCACGCGAGTTGCGTTGCCCATCAGTCTGCTAATGGAGCACCATACGTCTTTCCACGATGCGGATATTTTAGAAGCTGATGATACACCTTACAATGCATTAGTTGCTCATGAGCGAGCATCTAATCACAACCTCTTGGAACCAACTCAACCACTCCTACAACCTCATCCTCGTCCTCGAAGTGAGCCCTCCGACCGTCACCTTCTCATATCAAATGTCCGGAAACTTTCATCCGCACATTTCCCGCAATCTTCTGCAAGCCTTTTCCATATTCCTCGTTCCCGACTAAACGATTGCACTACCCTTTGCAACGAGTACCTGGACGAAACCCTGATCTCAGGATCATGGTCTTGCGAAACATATGCAGACATTTTTATCCCAAAAGACGCATCTGAGAAGCCAAAGCCAAAGACCAGACCGCAATATATCCTGAACGACAAAGCAAAGTCTGGACAATCTAGCCTATTTGCATCAGATATTAAGCCAGCACGTCCTATTCAATTTCTGGACCAGCATACCAAAGTCCGACAGGCAGATGTCTCACCATTTACTAGCAACTCTGTGCAGATGTTTCTCAAAGAACCTGGACCGTGGTCTTCACATAATCTTAGAGTACGTGCCCCTTCTTACCATAATCGGATTTTACTCTCACTAATATTTCCCGTAGAAACTTGGCACCATGTGCGCGTTGTGTGGGAGTACGTTTTTTGGTTCAACTCACCAAACAAATGCTAGACGACACGTCCATAAATCGCACGCATCTATTCAACACAGCTTCCTCGAAAGCTCCGGAACACAGCAGCCGATAGCTTTGCTTGAGAATGATAAATCCGACCTCAAACGAAGCGAATGCGCTCTTGATTTCGTATCGTCTGCTAACAAATCCTCAACCAGTAAATATCCGCCAGGGTCAACGACAGACGCGAAACCCTGCGATCTAGCAGGCACAAGCTCATGGATGTGTCACGAGTCTTTCTCGAACCTGAAGCAGATCAACAATCCGCGAGTTCGTGCCGTTCAGCTTACCTCTGATCGACAACCAATCACACAAGAAAGACTGCTGTATCTCCTCAACCGCCTCGATCCCAGTTTGTACCCGCGACAAGTAAATAACTTCTTCAACGGACTTGACATCGTCGTAGCTAATCTACAACAACGATTGTAAGTACTGCAAAGCACCTCTGTGGTTTCATTGCTAACAACCTCAGCCCCAATGATACATTAGTATCTGGAATCCGAAAGTCGCTGTCTCGATTGGAACACCATTACTTTGTCGCATACGGCCATGGTTCCTGCGAAGTCGGGCAAAATACATGCGCGCCAACCGTCACAGAAAACTCCTCGCGAGTCCTTGGCGCAGCTCCATCTCCCACCGAAAATAGCGTCAATGGCGGCTCGAACCTTGACCCCAATCGTCCAACCGCCAATATCCCTACCTCAAGTCAAGATCAAAGGCCCGTTGCTATACGTGATTTGCGAAAAGTTCAGAAATCTAAGGGCAGGCTTCTCGCGTGTCCTATTAAGAAACATTGTGAGACACACAGTCAACTCCCGTTATGCGCATTTAAGGGTGCTGCATTTATGTCAGAAGTAGCCACTCATCTCAAGTCTCGAGATCATCGTCAGTTTTTACCCATCTTATTTCTTTGTAAGATTTGTCGAGCATACACAATCAGTGCAGAAGAATATCAAAATCTCCATATGGACGGACTTTGTCAGCCAACCTCACAGCCCCGCGGAGTCAGGATAGCCGAGCATTGGTTAGATCTATATCGCAAGATTTACCCCCAGTCAAATCGAATCCCAAGTCCATGTAAGTTAAGCACTCGAGTTGCTTGTTTTGGGAGAATATGTGACCTAATCATTTGCAGATATCGACGAAGCAAGCTGGACAAACGCACGGTCTGCCGATTGCGTAAATCCTGCCCTGAACAACAACAGCATTGTCGACTTCTCCGGTCAATCTTTTTTAGACCAGGGCTCCATAGCTCAGTACCATCATGCCGCACATGATTTCAGTTCGCAACCATATGCCCAAGATATAATCGAACGAGACGCCGACATTGTGGCTATGGAGCTGTTCGCTCAAATACGTAGCGGTTCGACCGAAGGTGATTTCGGGATTAATGAACTGATGAACCAAGTCAGACGTATGAGACCTGAAGACGTAGAGAGTCTTGCCGACCGATTCCTAGCGGGAGCTAACGCGCTATATCAAAGAATTCAAGGCCATTCCGATTCTAATCATGCTCAAGAGTTCGAATCCATGGCTGATTCGAGCTCCCTCATTCCTGCCTCTGCTATGGATTTGCTTGTTATACCTTCTTGGAGCCAACAGGATGCAATCGTTGCTCCACTTAATGGTGTCTGGACTGGAGGTCCTTCAATATCCATAGCAACTGAAGTTTCTCCACCAACTGATATTCAGACTGTACAGTTACAGATGCCATCCCAATATCTTGGTCAGGATATTCTTCATGACTATTGGGAAGACCATTTCATCATTCCCCAGGCATTCGATTTGGTCCCTAATTTCCCCTTTACCATTGATGACATTTTGTCTGTGTCAGATTCTTTGCGGTCTCTTATTCATGCGTAATCTTCGTTTATTTCTCACTATGAATTGACTTCGTTTGTATTGAATTTTTTTTTGCCGTTTGCTGCGAGACCCTACAAGACTTAGTTATCGTATAATGATGTAGCTTAGTACATGTAGAGACGTTAAAACCCTCACATGTACGCAAAGGGTGTTCAAAAATCTAAATGAAGTTCTTGTCCTCAGTAAGAAGGCAAAGAAATCCGCCTCGAGATCGACTTCAGCATCAACTAGAATAGCTATCGATCACCATCCGCCAAGAAATGCTGCTACGTGCTTGCAAGTGACCGTAAGGTCCTAAGATAGCCCATCATTTCCCTTCACTTCTGCATCTCTCACAACTTTTTCGGATCCCCATCTTCCACCCAATACCTCTGCACCAACCACTCTTCCGTCCCAACCCTCCTCGCCACCCAAGCCAGCATCTTTACAATCGGATTTATAACAACACCCGCCATGCCCGCAATCCACATATCAGATAGCTCACAAACAACCGCCAAATGCAGTGGATTTTTTGGGAATCCTCCCTCAATACACCTCCCATCCCTTGCAAGCCCATACGCAATATACAATCCTTTCTCAAAACCCTCCCTCGCTGGTTGCAACTTCACCTCCACTTCTACCTCCTCCTTGCCGTCGTTGAAGAAATAGTGCTCCTCCCTGGGCGGCACCGTGTGGCTCTCCCCAGGGCCCAGTAACATTTTGCCCTTTGACGCAGTGTAGACTCCAAGCGAGCCTTTGTACGGTGTAAATGTTTCGGAGTAAGAACCGTGCCAATGCGCAACGTTTCCACCACCAGGTATAACACCCAGATTGATGAGCGTGTATTCGCCATTTGTTTCGCGGCTGTATTTTTTGAAGAACGACCAGTCTTTACCTATGGGGGTCCAGATTTTGCGGCGGGCGGGATCGAGCATGCCGGGAGGTGTGAGGGTGAGATCTTGGGTGAGATCTTTGGAGGGATTTGATGACATGTTGAGAGAGTTTGTCGTGGTACAAGAGGTTACTTGCAGGAAGGTGGGTATGCTACTCCTTCTTAAGCTAAATTTTGAGTATTTAGGCTTCTACCTCTAGCCCTAATAGCTATGGCGGATTCATTTTCGGGGTTTAGTACTGTCAGCATTAACTCTTTAGAGCACCATGGGGCCAAGACTACATCAGGCGTGCCATGGAGCTGTTCCCTTTTACGATAAGGCACGCCAAGAGAGAATAGATAGTGATTTTATGAACACCAAGAGGCGTGCTTATAGGTAGGCATGAACACATTGTTCGTTAAATAGAGAATAAATTGTAAAAAGCTGAGTGGGGTATGAATGAGTTCATATGTCTTGAGCTAGTACATAAATTTGTTACAGAGCTCTGGATTCATTGATCATTTATCGTCTCCTAAACGCCCGCCTCCCCAGTCTTCCGGCAAAGCGGTCGCCCACGCTCCAAAGTATTAGCATCGCACGTCAACTGCGCATCCGCAATACACGTCAATTGCTCGCCACCTAAAATTCAAATCAACCACTATTCTCACTTTGTGTCTCAAACAGGAGGTACTTACAGCCATTAGCTGCAGAAGGGACGCAGCGTCCAGTCGAGCCATTGACATTGCACACATCTTGCTTTAAGCTGGTGGCAGCGATACAGCAGGCGCCAGTGGGGACTGGGCGACCGGCATTTTGAGGAGTTGGGGTTGCGATAGTGAGGGCGGCGAAGGAGAGGATGGTTGCAATGAAGAACTTCATGTTGATGGAAGGGGTGTGCTTGGTTTTGATTGTTAGGAATTGGTGATTTGCTGGTAGAAACTAGGTAGAAATTGATTGAAAGACAGTGTGAGCGGTGAATGACTGAACCAGCAGTACAAAAGAAGTGAATGTATTGAGTGAGCCGAAGGAATTTTTGGACTTAGATACCATACATCTTTTCGAGAAAGATGGATGCTTTATACATTCGACACACTTGAAGAAGGAGGATAGGTCCACCCAAAATGCATCACTAGCGGGTATACCTGCCTCAATGTGGTGTCAACGTTCCGACTTGGCAGTTTTGACAGGGTGTCGACACATTTGGCATAGACATAACGCTCGGATAATTAGAAGGGTAAAAGGCCACAAGAGGGAAGGCAGCTTCCAGAAGGTGCCTCAGAATGCTCTGGTGAGTTCTCAGACACGCAGATCATACACGAATACGGAGCATGAAGGTCCGTGCGTGAGAGAACATGAAAGCTCGAACAGTAATTATGTGAGAGTTCTCGGCGAAGCTAAAAAGCTTCATATTGCAAGGAAGGAGTTTTGACGAAAAGAAATCATGCGCAAGAGACCTGAGATGTGAAGATGGATAGCGCAACCGATGCATGATAAAACTTGGATATTGCTTGGATTAACAATAGGATGAAACACTACTACTGCCTCGTAAACAGATTTAGGCGAGATCACTCCGATGACTCTCGGATTACGATGCGCGATGATTGGTGAAAATAGCTGTGAAAAATCTGGAGAGCGTGTAAGCGAAAAAGTATTCGTGAATGTATGATGACAAAAATAGACAGTTTTGAACCCAAAAGGGACTTGAACGGTCCTGGGTAATATTCCCTTGTCAAGTGTGGATGTCTTCGACCAACTATCAATAGATGTCGCATATGGTGGCGGAGATAGACTCCTCTGGTGTCATTATGGAAGCACCTTCTAAGTTCTGGGCCTGCTTAAACGTCTGTGCTTTCACATTTTAAGCCGTGTGTATCCTAGCTTGGGTCTGTAATACTTGGCAGCTACCAACGTTGCTGCAAAGAAGCTGTGATTGTATAGGTACCTGCCTCTCCATATCTGCATAAAATAGGTAGACTTCTTTCTGGTTATTAAAAATTCGTGCAAAGCATAGGCAAAATTCGTACTGAAGAACTTTTTAACTCAATCAATGCAATAAAGAACAAAGATACAAACTACGTATTATACTTCGTAGAGTCTTGATCATATAGCTACTCATCCTCCCGAAGCACTCTTCAAACCTTCAGCCCCTTCAGGAATTCCCTCGCATCTGAAAGACCAGAAACTCCCACATCCTCCGGCGTGATGGCTCCCAATTCTTTGATCGCCTCCTCGCCGCCAAAATATCCAGGATCACTCATATACTCTAACATCTCTCCCAGCTCCTTTCCGACACCTCCGGGCATGATTTTGTCCATGTCATCGACAGTGGAACGCTGGTACTTAACATCCTTTCCAAGCTTCTTGCTCCAGATCTCAGCAACTTCGTCGAAGGTGATCTCGCTGCCGTAACCCATGAGGTTCTTTCCTGGAGAAGACTTGACAAGTGCCTTGACTAGGGGTCCGGTGTCGTTTCGAGGGTGGTACATCGGGACTTTCTTGTTGCCATCGAGTGGCAAGGAGATGACATACGTTCCATCGGAGCCTTTGCGTGGGGCCATTTGGGATTCCAAATTCGTCAGGAAGAATGCGGGCTGGAATAAACTGGTCTTCTTGTACAGCTCTGGGTATGTATTCTGCACATACTCGACAATCCTCCACTTGCCCTCGAAATGGTAGTTCCAGGTAATTTTCCCCTTCGACCACTTCGGCGAATCAGTCAAGACAGATAGGACAAGTGTGTCGAGCGTATCCTTCGTCGCTTCGGCCGCATCGACGATATTCTTGCCTTGCTGGATCTCCGCCTCCATTGCAATCACATTGGCGGGCTGTCCGGTTTCCTTGGCCTTGGCTTGGACGGCAGGAACACGCATTTGCTGCCAGAAGTCGGTCACCTGTTGAATTGTTAGATAATCAAGACACAGACTGTAGTCTGCATTTAACATACTCCGAAGATGGCATTCGACCCTTTGAAAGCGGATTTGATAGCTGCGGCATCGTCGAGATCGGCGCCTACCATTTCGACGCCTTTGTCGGACCACACTTTGCTAGAGGCCTTTGAGGGGTCGCGGCTGATGCCGCGGATTTTCCAGCCGGCTTCGTTGAGGAAGGCCTCTGCTACTGAGGCGCCCTGGGGGGAAAGTCAGTATATATGAAATGTTTGGTTGGTGCTCGGCATGATGATACTAACCTGGTTGCCGGTAATACCGATGATGGTGATGAGCTTGCTGGCCATTTTGAATTGTTCGAGATAATATTTTCGGGAACGTCGAACAGGAGGTTGCGCCTGATGTCGAAAGTATGTGTAAGGCGGATCGGTGTTGATCTGCTTGTTCTGGCCTCTCAACGTCGCTGTCGCAACCTCTTTATATACCCCTCATCTGTGAAAGACCTCGCGCTGTAGCGAAAATTAGCGGGATGCATAAATGCAGAAAGAACCGAAGCGCGACATTGGATAATGGTTAGTCAGACGATTGAGCGTTGTACCCTTAGGATGTTAGGCAAGCATGCACCGATAAACACCGAGATGACGCAGGCAAATGGAGCTGCTTCGCTTTTGGCTTGGTGCCTTGCTTGCACAAGGCCACTAAATGGAGGTGACCACTAGCTGACTGTTCGTTCTCGTACTCGGCGCCTTTTGTAAGCCATTATCCTCTTCGCGCTTTCAGTCACGAACGCCGAACAGTCTTCCTAGTTCACACCCTATGATTCTCCCATAGCATACCGCAACCGGACTGTTCGCAGGAAAAATTTGTACTGGGCGGAGAAAAACCTTCTCTCGCTCTTTCGGTCTTCGGGCTGACAATCACAGCCTTTCTACCTCTTGTGCATTCCACGCCTATCTCGGTTCCAAGCCATCAAAGTGACTTGAGGCGGCATGGCTTTCAGTGGTTTGCAAGTAACCATGCGCATGCCCCGCTTTAGTCGTGTTGTTTAGATGCAGCTCTTGTACTAAAGATTTAGTCTGCTCTTGCGGCCTTACTAACATCTTACTAAACTACGCGCCTTGCTAAGTCGTGGATTCCAGGCACGTGGCTGCGCCAGGGTGTCGACGTCATTTAGACGAGCGCCGAAATCGTCCCGTTGCCCCACACGTCTCCGCAACCACAACCAAACCGCATCCACCTTCACGCTCTCAAAAGTAATGGAATTTCCTAATGGCGCATAGGTGGATTAAATCTATGTTTGATTTGACTGAAGATTGTTCAACCCATCATCTGTGATCAGTTCCGTTTTTTATTGCAAAATGATTCTGGCGCTTGCTTCATTGGTTGGTGACCGACATGAAGCCCACCTCTGCTGAGTTTTGAACGGCTGCTAAACTGGAAACAATCCCAATGATATTTTCCCCCTTTTTGAATCAGCTTCCACCCTACATTACGGTCTTGTTCTATATGTCATTGTCATAAATGCTAATCTTCTTCTACATCAACAACACCGAGCCGATAGAAGTGACCCTCATAGGCTTTAGCATCGGCTACGAAAACATCGGCTCCGCTGGTTCCCCTTCCTACAGACGAGAAATACACTACATTGTTCTGGTGGTAGGAAAGCGATGTAGGGGGAGAGAAGGAAGAAAGGGGACCACCAACCAAAACTTGTGGCACACATCTCCAGACCATCGTGCGTCTCCCCGACTGCATTGGCACTGCCGAGATTTTGGAGTCCTACGGAACAGACAATTATTTTCCTACTAGAGTGAAGCGTATCCCATAGCTGAGGATCTCTGCAGGCTACGATCGCCGCAAGATCATTCCTGGGTGCTGATCAGGCACTGTGCCGCTCCAAATCTCCTGCGGTGAGGTTGGTGATAGGTATTGCATGCAGCCGCCAACATGTTGGCTGAGGGCCCCGCTCTAAAGAACGGGGCTAGTGATTTTAGATGAGTATAAAGATGATGGCGGATAAAGCGAAAGGGATAGGGATTACTTTTGTTGAGAGATGCGAAAGTGTATGAATGAGAGGGTAATGAATAAGTGCGATGAAGAGTGTTCACTTCTTTATGTCTACCTTATTACTGAATGTGACGACACGCATCTATTGAGTCTAGAATCTGTTCCTAAGTATTGGCGCCCCGACATTTGAAATGTGATATCTATTCGTTTTGATACAGGAGACTTTCTAATGTTCACCGACTGAACTATGTCATCTAATTCCTTTCGTCACCAAATTATATGTCTTTGCCGCCAAAAAGATCAAAAGAAAGCTTCCTACAGTCGTGCTTTCACACCGTTCAAGCCCGCAACAATCTCGTTATATCTTTCATAACAATCTGCCTCCGCATCAAAGTTGAGCAGCCATTCCTCCCTCGTCAAGTGGATATCCTCGGGCTTCTCTTTGATCGCATCCCAGTTCGCTTTGTGCCACTTTTCTCTTGTCTTTACACCCATTGCTTGCGCCTTGTGAACTCTTTCATATCTGATTTTTTCGAACGCGTTCACTGCAAGCGTCACGTGTCCTTTCCCAGCCAGCTCCAAGCATGCAGCCAACACCACACCATCTTCAATCGATTGACTAGCACCTTGAATTGACGTCGGTAGGAACGGATGCGCAGCGTCTCCAATGAGTGCAATTCGCGATTTCGGCGAGATAAAAGTTGGCAGCGGATCCCGAAAGACGAGTTTGTGATCGATCAACCGTCCGGTTTTTGGTGTGGATCTGACAATTTCCCTAACAATTGGCGCCCATCCTTCGACGTACTTCAGACAATCTTCCACTTTTCCAGGAAACTGCCAGCTCTCTTCGATGTTCCCATCATCGACGTGAGTGAACACCCAGTTGAATTCTTTTCCTCCTTTCAATGAAGATGCGAGGAAGTGAAGATCGGGTCCCAGCCACCCGGAGTGCGTATCTCCGTTATTTACAAGATGTTTCAGCATCTCGTTGTTTACAATCGCATCTCCTGGAAACCAAGCTCGATAAACCGCATACCCCGAAGACTTTGGTTTGTCGTCGAACCCTAGAACGATCTTTCTCCCTCGAGACCTCACACCTTCTGCTGCAATCACGATGTCAGCCTCCATATTCTCCCCATTGACCACAACTCCCGCCTTCTCTTCATCCTCAAAATAATCTGTCACCCTCTGCCCCAACCTAATATTGATCCCGCGATCCCTGGCATGCCGATAAATTATGCTATACAGCTCCCCCCTATGACCATTTATCCTCGGTCCCCACTTCTTCTCTTCTGCAAACGACTGTCTCGTCACAAACTCTCCTTTCCAATGATACAGATCCAACCACGAAGTCTGACGTGCCACCTTCTGCATCGCTTCAATCACACCAGGCCATCTCTCAAAGTTTCGCGCTCCATTGGGGTCAAAGCTGATGATGTCTCCGAATTTAGTGATCTCTTCGATGGCGTCCACTTTCTCAAGGAGCGTGACAGAATGTCCTTTGCGGTCGCATTCGATAGCTGCTGAGATACCGGCGAAGCCTGCACCTACGATAATGACTTTAATGCCTGAAGCAGGGCGTCGGGGAAAGTTGTCTGCCATGCTTGGAGGCTTTTCTGACTGCGTGTTGGGGCGTTGGGCGTATCTGCGGAGAGTTCCAGGTCCCTAGGTGTGTGCAACGTATGATAAGCGACCTATTATCCTATTTATTGCTGGCGGCTAAATGTACGATGTGCCCCACATTAGAAGCAACCCCACAATCCAAATGCACTCTGGTGATTTAATGTCCATTCTTTTTTATGAATAATAAATTGAAAAACCCTCATAATATGTCTAAATAGATGGCAAGCCAGATACATGACCGACTGATATCTTGAAAGCGATCCCCCTTAGATGGCGTGTAGAAGCGATATAGAAAGAGCTCGTATCTTCGTACGTATCGAAGAAGATATCCACTTCTTCCCCTTCGTTTGTTAAGGGCCAAGTTCCTGTAGCCCTCATATCGTCCGAGAAGCGCCGATAAATATGAGGCATGAGACTCGATGCATATTCAAGAGGTGAAACAGGCTCGTTGTATATCTCGCTAGGGTGGTTATCCCCTCGAGACGTATTGGCTCCCTTTATGTGCAGATCGGCTCCCTTTTCTAACAGAAACCTGACTTTGGCACAGTTCCTATGGTGGTATGAACCAGATGCAACTGCATAATGAAGGGGTGTCCACCCCCACTGATCTTGTCTGTTCAGCTCCGTTACACCATGGTTTGAATACAAATGCATCAAGGCTTCGGCATCGAACCCCATTTCCGCAGCCATGTGAAGTGCGTTCCGACCGTTCGGGAAAACTTTGTTTAATTGGACACCTGCCTGCGCTAGTATGTCAATAGCTGATGCTGAGAATTCGCGGCTTCTTATTGCGTTCCATAAAGCTGAACACTGTCCCATATCGTTATCAAAAATGTTGAAATCGACGTAAGATTCTGCTAGCAAAAGTTGAAAGTAGCGCACAGTAGTCTCTGGATCATATGAATCTCTGGTGTAGCTAAGTGTGGTCATCGTTTTATCTGCCATTACTTCATGTACAGAAGCTCCATATCGGACAAGTAATTGAAGCATTTCAAGCCAAGTAGTCGTACTGGGCGCGAATTGAACGAGACTGTGGGTTGGTCGAGCTGCCTTGTCTCTGTATCCGAGGGAAGCAAATACTGGCAATCTGATACCTTTAGTGAACACATCTGAAGAAAGGTAATAAGGGTAACAACATTCGCTCATCATCACCCATGTTTGGATCTGCACCCGCCTCCAGCAGACACTTTATGGATCTCAGGTTATTTGATTTAATCGCAAGCTGGAACCAAGACTCAGTCAGCATGTTCATCCCTATTTAAGCTGTATACGTACCAGAAGTGGCGTTTTTCCCGAGCATATTGTCCTGTTATTGACAAATTCTGGGTCTTCTTTAAGACATTGACTCATCAACAAAGTATCTCCAGTAGCGCAAGCCCTCATAAAAGGTGATTCAGCAGAGACTTGATTCTGAACTCGTATAAAACCCGGCAGGATCGAGATATTGGTTGTCGAACACCCAAAGCGCATGAAGTGAAGATATAGGGATACGGCTTTGCGTGTGACTAGAATGGGAAACTTAAATCCTATCATGAGTTCAAGACTCTGGTCATCATCAATGGATGTTGAAGAGTTAATGGCACAGTAGAAGCCCAACTTTCTCAGCCAGGAATCCGCCGAGAGAACTTTACCTGTGGGTGGATTCTTCAGACTGGTTGGTGCTTTTGTTGTAGGATGCCGAACGCGGCTAGCAGTATGAAGGCTTTTGTTCGGATTGGTCTTTCCATTTATCTCCGCGGCCGTGTCTCTAGTTCCCCCGGATGTTCTTATGGCATGAATTGAAGCGTGTGATAACAAGGAAATATGTCTACAAGAAGATTAACTTCGATCTATGTGTAGAACAATTATAATGGACTTACATGTTTAGTAGCTGAGTGAACAACAACAAATCCATCTCAGCATCTTGAAGTTGATTGAGCAACTTGACGGTGTTCGCGCGATCACGCCAAGCGAATTGAAACCGAGAGCCAAACCTCTGCGGCTCTTTGTCGAATTTCTTGAGACATTTCTGCTGCATTTCAATGATGGTATTATAAACTCTTCGCAACGCGGACTCGAGCAGAGTCCTCAACTCCAAGGGCAGGAGGGCTTCGTCCGTGAGATCGGTGAGACTAGCTTTGAAGAATTTCAGGCCGCCATGAAGCATGGAGAGCTTTTGTTGTACGCGGCTGATTTCTGAAGGTGCATTCTCCATTTCGTTATAGAACATCGCTAATGTTTGTGACATTTGCAAAACATAAGCGAGAATCTGGGAGACGGATGCCACTGCGGCGACACCCGCTAGAACTTCTCCGAGACCTGACATTTGGTGAAAAGTATCTTGTGGGCATGAAACACGCGAAACGCAATGAGGACAGAACTCATACACGGGTTCGTTGGCAGCCTAGATATATAAGCCAAGGCAGAGTTCCTAGTTAATTGCTACAGCCTTGTTTGGCAATCCAATGGACGAGAGATTACCAGACAGAGCTGAGCGGGGTAATTAGTTGACACGCAAGGCGAATTCAACCTCACCATATCACCCCACCTCGCTCGTCAAGTCATAGTGCAGCTTCAAACTTCATACTTACTTGCAGGTACACACTACAAAGCCAACCCAAGAACGTGTGGTATCATTCATAAGAAACACTAATAGCAAGCCAAAAAGTTCTGTCTGGTAATGTGTGCGTCACTCCGTCTTGATACACTTTCTCGGCCTTGTTCCAAAAAAAATCTTTCGGCGTACCCCGAATAATCAACACTGAAATGATCATGTTAAGCTTGTCTGACTTTGACTATCATAGGACTTGGGAAGATCGAACGTCCTCGCAGATTCTTTGAGCTTTCATCACCATGGGAAACCTCTGTGCAACATTCCAAGCAGTGGAACATTCGCAGCTTTTGGTAGAGGAGGTGAAGCAGTGTTACAATATGCGTGACGTTCTATGTTCAAACCGAAACTACCATGATGGGCCCCCTCTCCATTCTGATTTGGAAAGGCAATGGTTTTGTGTGAGTAGTCAACCTTAAATATGGTAATGATTCTAAGTCGTGCTCAGAGCGAGTGCGCTGACGGACCATATGGAGATTGGCAAGTGAGCTGTCAGAAGTGTCATCATTCGAGGTGTTCATCTTGTTCTTCCAGGTAAGCACACATGCCCTAGGTAGCACTAAAGATCCAGAGTGCTGATATGTTTAGGGAAAAGTAAATCTTGCGTGAAAACACTTCGAATAACGCAGTTAAAGGTATTTGCAATTGAATTAGGGATCACCGGCCTTTGTGTACAAACCGCCTAAATATACCAAGAATATCACGACCCCTTTGCCCACTCGAATACCGTTTGGCTTAAACTTCAACAGCAATCAATATGCAACCCTTCCTGATATTCGCTGTTGTATCGATACTTGTTGGCCTTACAGGTTTTGCCAGAGATCCACTGGCGGATGCTTACGTTCCCGCCAGTAGCCCCAAAGAACTAGCCAAGTTGATGCCCAGGAGCGCCTTGCCATCTTCGGACAGTCTCATGCTCAAACGTGTCCTTCTTGGAATCAGCACGCATATATATATCTGTACTGGAGACGAAAATGATACTCCTGGTACTACATCCGTCTTCACGCTTGACCAACTGTACTAGATCGTGGTTTTAAAGCTCGTTGCGAGCTGTCGCGGTACTGGCATAGATTGCTATCGCGAATTAACTCATCACTCTGATAGAACTGACGTATCTTCGCGAGATGCCCGACGGCGTAACTGAATTAACGCAGTCGTTGCAGGAAAATAGTATGAGAAATCGTAATACATTCGAGATACATCCTCACACCTCCTCGATCTTCTCTTTCCCCCTATTTTGGCTCTCACTCTTTTTAGCTCTTCTCTTTCCTCGTCGCCAGACCCTCCCTATCTTCAAACCATGCCCCTTCCTCTCTCCCAAAATGGGCCCCGCCCTCAACACAATCTTGTCTCCCACACGGACAGCCGTTATACTTTTCTTCCTACTTCTTACGACTTGAATGATCTCCGGATCTTCAGCAGCACATACGATATCCTGGAATTTCTTGTCTGGCAGGACACCGTCGTAGATGTAGGAATATATCCCTATAAGCACAGTGATGAAGGTGAAGAAGTTGGCTAGGCCGTATGGAATGAAGAGTCCTAAGGGTTTGTAACCATAACGATTTACGTCTTTTGTGTGGACGACGTTTATTAACTTCGGGAGACTGGGTGAGGATTAGCGTTTTGTGATAAGACAGCAGAGAAAGCAGGGACGAGAAGAAATATACTTACGTCAAAAGTGGGTTATACATCAAGCTAACTGTAGTATTGAAGCTCAGTTCTTCAATCAATACTGCAAGAGTCCTGTTCCTCGCCAATGCTTTGTCTTGCCGTCTTTGGTCCGACAAGTCAGGTTCGATCGTCGCGTATAGTCCGTACTCCTCATCGAACTCAAAGAATGCGTCAAGGTCAAGGGTACCTAACAGACTAGTTCGTTGAAGTTGAGAGTCAATGATACCAAATTGCGAGGAGTTTGATGAGTTTGATTCTTGGCCCCAGGCAAATTTACCTATAAGTTGGTCCGCAATGACCCACATGAAGGCTGCATATGCATGTTGTGCCATGTCGGAGACGTCATCGGCTTTATCTTGCGGGAAGTGTACAGTTTCGTGAATGGTATACGACCCCGTTATGTTTTGGAACCCATGATCTTTTCTCACAGTAAGATCATAAGTAGCATTGCAGAGATGGCAAGTTTGGTAGTGTCGTTCCTTCACCCTAGTTCCATTGTAAAGAATAGCAGGTCGTAAAAATGTCATCCATAGGAGATTTGTCGCATTAACAGGTGATTGTTGTCGTCGTTTAGTTACTGGTATCATATCACCGGACGAGTTGTAGGTTGGTACGAACGCATAGTACGCTGAATCTCTCTGTATGGCTCCAGATTCCATGGCCATATCCTCCTGACGAAAGCGGTCGATGATAACTTGCTCCGTCATATTTGCATCCTTGCATTTGATTATTGGCGCGAAGAACTGGATGGAAGATGTTGAAGTGTTGTAAGGCGAGACGACAGGCAGAATCTCGCCAAGAGATGCGGTTGCTGTTGAGATACGGTTGAGAATGGTGCGTGGGCCCGTGAACAATCGAGTTTCATCGTTAGAATATTGGATTGTACCACGCTTTGTTGGAGGTGAGTAGGCAAATTTGTGGCCAACACTTCTGTTCCAGTCCGAAATAGCTGGATAGGGCATCAATTCGAAATCTTCCGCGGCATTCGTACTAGGATAAACGAATAGAGTTGCAGGTGTGAAAAATGGCGGGAGGAGGAGGCCCCTGTATACGTGAGTGCATTAAAGGAAGAGTCGATTAGGGAACATACCACGCGAAGAGAGCTATAGCCGAACATAGGGGCATTTTCCACAGCATCTCTATATTCAGGAACGACAAGACCGAAGTGTCGACACTAAAAGAGGCGTTGAGACAAGCAACAGTCATCCCAGTTTTGGTCTTCTTTACAGTCCTCCACAGCCACCGCGTGTGGCTTGTCCACACGCTGGCAGCGAGACATATCTGAGCCAGAAATGAGAATGCGGTGCCGAATCTTTAACTCTGTCAGCGCGAAACGTTCGCTAAGATTTTTCCTCGGACATAATCTCCAACAGAGCATTATCGTATGGAGTAAAATTTACCTGATATTTTCCTCTTGGTCTGAAGAATCGCCTACAATTTTTCCACTAAGCTTGGGGTAGAAGATGCAATGTCCAAGACTCATTGCCAGCCCAACGACAAAGAATAATATCATAAGCAGGGGAGACTTCCATCGTGGGATTTGACGTTTCCGCCATCCCAACTGAGGCGTTTTGGAGAATGATGCAAGTCTTCCGAATGGACCAGGAGAGTAAGGTGCTGGTAAAAGGGCTGGTGACCCGGGATTACTGGCAGTGGCACAGCAAGAAATGCGATCTCTCTCGTCCCGTTCAACCTCTTCCTGCGCAATCACTATGGCCGGAGAATCTTTTGGATCAAGGCTTCTTGATGGGGATAGCGACATATCGATGATTATATGTCTAGATGAACAGAGCAAAGTGAAATTGTCGTTGGGTCGAACGAAATTCGTTACCTTGGCAGAATATACCAAGAGTACGAGCGAGAAAATGGCGGATCAGAGCTTTGGCATAATTACTCGAGTGTAGGAACGCGGTAAGAGTGATGAAATTTGAGTTCATTGTGATGAATAGATAAACAGTGCAAGCAGTGCTAGGAACCTTGGGATTTTATGTTGTTACCGAGGCTGAATCCCCGTATTGAATGTCCAGGTACACGATGTGCATTGCTGCAGGGGGAGGATATAGTATGGTGTGATCAAGTGAACATCTCCCAAGAAACGGGAGAACGAGCTAACTTATCCGCATGTGCGCCACTGTTTTCTATCATCAAGTAAAAACTTCAGGTTTCAGGAACCCCCGGTCAATACTTGATTAGCCCTTGACAGAGCCACATGAAGCTGAATTGATTGAAGACCTGCCGCCTGTTAGGCAACTGCATTTTTCAATAGTATCAAAAACTATCATGTTCCGTAGCTCTTCCGTTGTATCGATATAAAATTCTTATCTCGTCATTCTAAAGAGTTCGTATTGCGAAACTTGGCGGTTGTGAGCGACACAGGGATACGTCGCTACCCTTGTAATGGGATGCACTCCGCCACCGCCACGAGGAAACGCATATTTAGGACGCCTAGGTGTGAACCACATTGTGGAGGGGCTGAGCCTGGACGTTATATTGAATTTAACGTGATTTACCACGAATCAAAGGTTGCAGGTTGAGGGCGTGGGAGACAATGATTTCTTGGCCGCTACTGCCGAGTGCGACGTTACAACAGTCTTGAACAGTGTCCAGGCAGCAGCTTCGGATTCGCATGGAAATCTGATCATGGGAAGGAGGTGGTATTGTAGGGCGTAGAAATATTATTGAGAGATGCGATGGAATCCAGTTGCGAAATCCTTATCAGTGAGGTGGGCAAGTAGGGCATGTGCTTA
>BLYF01000162.1:0-33101 GCA_014905255.1 Herpotrichia juniperi | reverse complement strand
GCGGCTTCAGCTGGAGGAAGTTAGGTGGGGTGGCGAAAACGTGATTCTGGGACCGCCGGGGCGCTTGAGTAAATATGTGAACTCAACGTTTACGCCAAGGCTTTACCCCATTCGTTCCAAGCGAAGTCAGATGTCTCCAACCAACTCACATTCAAGTTTATACTCAGCCCAGGATATATGTGCGGTTTATATAGGGATTAATCCAGAACCTAGCTTAGAGACCTATCGGAATTTGCTACAAATCCAGAATCCGCAATTTTGAGAAATTCAACTCACTGTTGATATCTAACGTTGCAAACGTAGAATCTAGCGCTTTGCGATCTCGTTGGGCGTATTTTGAGTTGTCGTTCGAAGCATGTAAGGGGCAAGATTCAAAGAGTTCGTTTTTTAAAGCGAATGCGGGACTTCAAGTACAGAACTCGGAACACTAGCTTTATCAATTATTGGGAGACATTGCTATGGCTTGATCGAAAGAGTGTGCTTGAAAAGATGCGGCGAACATTGAGCCTGCACAAGTTCAAACACAGTAACAATCTTTAAGAAATGAGAACATCGAACACCTAAATACAGCAAATAATTTAGGTCATAGTCGAAGGAAAACCTACGGAACAGGATTTTGGAATGCGAGATTTTGTGACTGGAAAGTGCAAACAGTACCTCAAACCCTAGCCAAACAAATTTTAAAACAAAGGGTTTTAAGGGAAGAGAAAGCTATAATCAATTACATCAAGATATATCAGTCAACTACCTATGCTGCGACAAAGCTGTAAGCATAAATTAGACACATTAGGGCGGCGTATGGGTTTGCGCTTAAACCCAAGATTCACCGTGTCGGTATGCAGGACCGTGCGCTGCCTTAGGAACAATCTTCTCCCGCTCCTAACGTAGTAACGCTCCTTGCACTCGGAATTCCGGCACAAGATTCCACTCCTAACGTCTTAGAGGATAGCTTGAATTATGCACTTACGGGACTCTTGTTTTTGCAGCAAACACTCCGGCATGAGCTCTCGTTGATTGGTAATCGGCCCAAGTTACGTAAACTACCCCTGCAATGGGACACCAGAGCCTCTGTCTTACTATTAAAACGATACCCGTGTAAGTGTATTGCTTACAGCCAATGAGATTCAGACCCTTTATTGTTAGTAAGACGCCCATACTTAGTCTTACTGTCGTTACAATGTCTGCCATGTCTAAACCCTCAATTTTTCAAAGTTGACACCATACCTCTACACCGCATCTTCCAAAATGCAACGAGAGCATCCTTCGGCGATGTGTATTTCAAAGCATAAGGTCAAACATCGTCTCAGATTTCAAAGCCCGGAGTCAAATGACTCTCCCATTTAAACACTATTGAGACTCCCAACGAAATATGTATGTGGTTGAAGAAGTACCACTTGCTTTCTTATTCGTAAATTTAGACCACATCATTCCCATTCTTTTCTCAAGATCTAGAAATCAGAGACAGAAAGATCAAACACAATACGATGAATTCAGTTCATACCGCAACCAGCATGTCGTCCCAACCATCCAATACCGCTAAAGCACTCACAAAACCGCTCTCTCAGCCCTACCCTACCGGGGCCTCACTCCCCACCACCTCTTTCTTACCCACGCTCTTCACTCCCCTTACCATCCGGTCCCTCACCCTCCCTAGTCGTATAATCGTCGCCCCGATGGGAACTTACTCCTCCCCCTTCAATGGCCACCTAACCCCGTTCCACCTAACCCACATAACTCAATATGCCCTCCGCGGCGCCAGCTTGACGATCATGGAGTCCACCGCTGTGCTCCCCGCTGGCCGCACCTCCCCTCTCGACGCCGGCCTCTACTTGGACTCCCATATATCCGGCTTCAAAGAAATAGTCGACGCAGTCCATGGGTTAGGCCAGAAAATAGGGATCCAGTTAAATCATGCAGGACGGAAGGCTAGTGCGATGGCTCTTGAAAGGGGAGTTGATGCACGTATTGCCACTGTTGAAGAAGGAGGATGGCCTGATGAAGTGGTTGGGCCGAGTCCGCTGAAGTGGCAAGAAGGGTACGTGCTGCCACGAGAGATGACACTAGAGGATATCAACGACGTGGTCCAGGGGTTTTCAGATGCGGCGAGACGGGCAGTAGAGGCGGGGTTTGATATGGTGGAGATACATGCCGCGCATGGGTATCTAATATCATCTTTCTTGAGTCCGTCGAGTAATCTGAGAACGGATGGGTACGGTGGGTCTTTCGAGAACCGCACGCGGCTGTTGAAGAGGATCGTCACTACTTTACGGGAGACTATCCCGAATACCATGCCACTGTTCGTTCGTATTTCGGCTACCGATTGGATGGAGCACTCCCCTTCGACGCCCCAATGGACGTTGGAAGACTCGATCAAGTTGGCGCATGATCTGAATGGCTTGGAAGTCGACCTCCTCGACGTCTCTTCGGGGAGCAATAACCTCGACCAGAAAATTCCCCTCCATGCAGAGTACCAAATCGACCTCGCAGCCGCCATTCGCGCGTCTTTACGCAAAGCTGGGAAGAGTATGTTGGTGGGTGCTGTTGGAAGGATTGATAATGCCATTATTGCACGGGATACGGTGCAGCCGAATGCTGATGGGGAGGCGAAGGCTGATGTTGCGCTTGTAGGAAGGCAGTTCTTGCGAGACCCTAGTTTTGTCTTAAATGTGGCCAAAGAGTTGGGCGTTGAAGTACAGTGGCCAGCGCAGTATTGGAGGGCTGCGCCAGTGGGGAAGTGAGCTAGATGCGAAACGGATCTATCGATGTCCCAGTATAGATTTAGTAGAAATCTGGTATACATCCTCGTTCTATGGATAGAATCAGTTCACATTGAACCTCTCTCTTTGTCTCTTTCTAGAGCGCGTATGATATGTTTAGGGTATTTTGATTACACCCGCCTACTGCTTGCACTTCTTCATCTTCCTTCTAAATGACGTTGACCCCGTCTGTTAACAAGTACTGACCCACCGCTAATAGTTTAATAGTTCTTTTCATCTGCGGCCTACAAATAGTATTTACTAACAACTTTGTAATAGTTATTACCACGTTTCCTTAGGACTATTAGTAATGTTACACTATAAATCGAAAAACCACATTCCCTCGTTTGTCAGGATGTTGTGCAAACCACAAGTTGTATCTTGTGTGGAACATTTGTCTTCTGTTCATACGTTTTAGTATCGACGAGAAAACTTACTAGATCCGTAATATTACAGTAAGGCATACTAATCTAGCGCTATATCTTGCCTACACTACTATAATGATATTTTACCTACGTTTTGAGAGCCAAATTCCATTTTATGGACAGTAAGTCTTCCGCTTGGAGGAAGAATGGTAGTAACCAGCTATGCGCCTCTTGCAAACTGTTCCCATACTTTGTTACTTGGATCACTTCCTCTGCAAAGCTTGACGCGTCAACATCTAAGAGATAGCGTGATTCAATGGTATCGAGATGGATCACAATCGTACGGAGACAGGACGGTGGGGATATGGCGTTAGCCTTGAAAGCAAGACATGAGGACATGGAGACTTTGCGGGTTTGGACGGCTATAACAATGTTAACCCTTTTCCTCTCTAATCTGTGCTCTCCTGGCTCTACTTACGCAACGTCTTGTATAATACTAGATACGGTTCGTAGTAATCTGTCACTGCTTCTTAGCGAGCCCCCTCAAGTCCTACTGGTAGTATCTCTGTAAAAACCACATTTCAGAGAATTTAAGTACGTAAACTTAGATCTATATAGACAATAAATAATATAAGAATTAGGGGAATGCCCAAGTCCGTATAAATAACCCACGATTCGGAAATTGGGGAATCGCTTAAATCCGTGTGGATCACAATGACTCCGAGACTAGGGATATGCTTAACTCCATATCAATCCCTCTGATATAAAAACCGTTTGTAAAGACGCATTCTTGGAAACAAAACGTTACAAAGTCAACCTCACAATGTCTGCCCAAATTCCTTCCATTACCCTAGAAGAGCATTTCACTTCCGAAGCAGCCGCCAAAATCTATGGCACCGCTGCTTCCGAGTTTGGCCCTGCCCTTGGGGCTAAACTCTCCTCCATCTCGAATACACGTATAGCCGACATGGATGCAGGCGGTGTCAGTCGCCAAGTCCTCTCCCATACTCCATTCCGCACGGCTCCCACTCCTGAACTTTGCGTTGCAATCAACGATGAGCTCTACGCCGCTGTTAGCGCGCACCAGGATCGTTTTACGGGATTTGCTTCGCTGCCAATGACGGAGCCTCGCGCGGCGGCTGAAGAGTTAAGGAGGACGGTACGTGACCTTGGTTTCGTTGGCGCTCTTGTGGACGCGCACTCCGATGGTGTATGGTATGATGGGTCCGAGTGGGATGTGGTCTGGGAGGCAGCGCAAGAGTTGGACGTCCCAATTTATCTGCATCCTTGCTATGCGAGTGAAGAGATGATGCGAATCAATTACAGAGGTAATTATAGCGAAGATGTGGCAAAAGGTCTGGGAGCTTGGGTGTTTGGGTGGCATGTTCAGACAGGGCAAGTTTTTAGGCGCCTGTTTATTGAAAGATCACACTGACGAGAGACACGCAGCTTGCACTTCCTTCGCCTCTTCGCTGCGGGAGTTTTCGACCGCTTTCCACGGCTGAAACTTTTGCTCGGCCACATGGGCGAGACTTTGCCCTTCTTGATGCAGCGCCAAGAAAGGGCAACAGCTCGGTGGCAGCACTTAAAGCGGCCTCTACGGGAAGTATGGCGTGCCAATGTCTGGGTCACGACGAGCGGTACGTTCGATACTGCATCGCTAGCATGTCTGCTAAAGGTGTCGCCAATTGATCATGTGCTCTTCTCGATTGATTATCCGTTTTCGGACAACAAGACAGGGAAGCAATTTGTGGAGGACGTTGAAAAGGAGGGACTGCTAAGAGGCGAAGATTTAAAGGCTTTTGTTCGTGGCAATGCAGCAAAACTGCTCCGACTAAAGGACTAAGATTACGTCGATCCCAACACTTAACATTCGTTAAGTGTTTGTCATGCGTTGTCAAGATCTTGAATCCGCTCGATTATGGCTCGAAATCGGTCCTTAGGTCTTGAGCAAAGAGGATCATCAGTATAAAGCTGAGCTTGAAGGAGAAACACATTCAACATTGAACAAGTGAGAAGCTGCCAATAGACACATCTAGAAGGATATGGTACACCTTGGCCATTTTTAGGATAACATATAACAAATTACAACAAGCCAGATTTTTAAGATAATCTATAAATTACCTAGTCCGACATGGGCAGGGACTTTTTTATTCACCTAAATTTGTATTAGTAGCGTAGCGTTTAGCAAGGTTAGTTTAGCACCTTCGCACATAAATTGGGTTAAGCGTAACAAGAACTTTTCTATTAATCTAGGTAGAGGTCAAGGATGTTCATGTTGATCTCGTCCTTTCGTGTTTCCCGGATCGTGTATGATACAATCAATGTATCTCAATCATAGCTGTCCACTGTTCATATTCCTTTTGCCTCTTCCCAAAAGTCGGCGACCCGCGCTGCTGATCGGGAGATGATCCGATGCCTACACTCCAGTGGTTCTTCTCTGCAGCAGCCCACAAGTAGCACTCACCGACCACCGTGTATTGGTTTTCGCCACAGTTTCTCAAGATCATTGGTGATGTTGCCCCATCAACCGCAAAAACCATATCCCCTGCCCTGAAGCAACTTTCAGCAAATCCTACACTGTATATAGTGTGAAACATACGTCTCCAGTGCCCGTACTTCTCAGCATCGGCAAGAAAGTACGTCAAATCTTTGGCACTGTAGAAAGGGATTTCTATCTTATCAGTGGAAGGTGAACTTGCATTCCAGTTGATCGTCAAAAATTCCTCTGTTTGAAGAAAAAATGGTAGAATCCAATCTTTTATGATGGTGGCGGAACTTTTCAGATACCCAGAAGCCCATTCTCCTTTAGGCCCCTGAAAAATGGTGTCGAGGTATGTGGCACGCACGCGTAGATAAGACTCCAAGGGCCCATTTTCAAACCCTAGGGATGCCGGTATGTTGTCTAGCTGAATAACCTCAGTGACGCTTGACGAGGGCAGTAGTTGTGTACTATGTTCCGGGTTTGTAATGTCGATGTTTGGGCTTGTGCAGAGGTTGACGCTCAGAGAAGAGATCCAAGGCACCTCCGCCAAAGTCGAAGAGTGAGGACTATGTGAAGGATAGTCTCTGGCACAAACCTCCACGCCCGAATCCCGGATACAAAAGCGCTTTCTAACACAGGTTTCGATGTTATTTTCTGTTAAAGAGCGGTAATTCTCCAGGCGATTCATGCGTGTACCTCTCTCGATACACACGCCCGCTTCTGTGTATACGACGTAATCAATCTTATTTACTCCATGCTTATTGAAGGGAGCGACCCATCCAATCTGTCCATATAACATAGATGGATAGTCTTGATTAGAAGCCATTGATGGTTTAAGCGAAGCATCTCGCGTGAACTGATACGGCAGTTTACTGACAGTAGCGGATGCTGTAACAGTCCAGTCCGGAACCCATGACGGTAGGTTGAGCTTCGACTTTTGTAAATTGACATGCGCAAGAATCCCAAGGTGTCTTTGATTCAGTATCGAAACAGTAGCTACATTCAAGTAGACCTTTTCAACTCTTTCAGAATAGTCGATCTCTACTAGAGAGCGAATGGAAGCATCCATAAGGCTAAGCACTGCGAACACCTTATCCCGCGGGTCCTTCGACGCGCTACCTCGTGCGACACTCAGGCAATCAAGAATTTCGAGTTGGTTGTGTTGTCCTAGTGTCCTCAGTAGAGGCCCAGGAACTGTGATCCTGTACTCGTTACAGAGTTTTGTAAGGCGCACGAGCACATCCACTGAAAGCTCTATAGAGTTCGATCCAACAGCTAGAACAGCTTGACGTGCTAAAGCAACTTCTTGAATAACCCAGACGCGAGTGAACCAGCGCAATTTTAAGAAATCTGTCACACTCGCCGAAACACTAGCATCCACTATATGAGTTGTAGAAGACCTCTTCAGCCAGCGGAATACTCGTGAGCAGTCCCAGAGCGGTTGCTCAATGTGGATCAAAACGACGGTAGCGCGTGAGTAAATTTCGTTCATCAGCCCGACTTGATGGTTGCGCTCAAGAACGTTAGATTGGTCAATGCAAATAGCATCTAGCCACAGGATTCGTTTGCGACCTGTTTCGCGAAATTGTCGAAGTGCCGCATGGCAGTTCGAAGTCACTGGTATGACATTATTGGAGCAGTGAATGACCTGTGATAAACTGTCGTCTCCGTCTTCTGTCGCCCACGTGTACGACACAGCCTCGAAAGTCGGATCGTCTACCAAGTTGGCATGTATGATATTGCAAGTGATAGGGTCGGCAGGCCTGCCCATATGAAGCACGATCAGTCTTATTTCTTGCCCCAATTCGAAGTTGAGAGCACGATATTTGTAGGGAGCGTTCGTTTTGTCGTCTTGTATGTGGCCTGTCGATGAGGGCGGCTCAAATATTGCAAGACCGCATGCAAGGCAACAACGAACACCATCGAAATTTCTGATATCCGGATGTCGACAAGATGATGGGGCCATTCTGTACTGAGAGTGAAGGAGTGTGTGATGTGGTCGAGAAGGCTGAGACCCGGTTCATATCTACATTTGTGGGGCTGTGCTCTGACCACAGCCAACCGGTGAGAGCATGCCGCACGAATGGTGCATATTTCTAGCCAAAAGGCGGTTCCTCGGCTTCCAAAGTAACATGCCATTCGACAAACACAAGGTACGAAAGAGACGAGCCGAGGGACAAAGAGAGCCTTGAAAGGGTCCAGGGCTGCTCCTCATTATCTAGCCTGATAAGTAGATCACGTACGCAAAACTTCGGCGTGCAAGCGCGGGCTACTTACGGATAGCAGCGGGACTGAGTATTTGGATGCAAAAGTGTGGTTTGTGCCACAGCAAAGTATCTATAGAGAGCGCAGAATCATATGGCATATCCGGGCAACTAGCGCGATCAACCCTCGCCCCCAGAAGCGTTCTCATCTTCTGAATCCTCCCAGTTCGCTTGCATCGCCTTGCTGTCGAGCTTCTTCTTCGTAGCTTCAAGCCCACCGGACGTGAGATATAAGAATGTCGGGTCTCTATAGTTGTCTAAATGTGTGAAGAAGGTGTTGAATCTGCTTTTGATCAGTGGTATTCAAGAGTATATAGCGAAGTCGATCTTACTGGTTTCCCTGCGACTCTTCCCTGAAGATGCGCTGATAGATTTCACGCTCCTTGAAGTCCGCAATCTCCTTCTCATACTTCTTGAAGTCGATAGGATCTTTGTCATGTTGTGCTGCCTGTTTCTCGTTGTACGACTCGAAGACCGGACGCTCGAGCAACAAGCCCAAACCTGGCGCCTTCGGTATCCGCACAATGTTGTTTCCAAACGACTCAAGCATGAAGTCAGGGTTAGTACCGCAGCGTACGGTAAGCGCGGCCATGCCAACCATTTTGCGGATTTGGTGCATCATAAAGCTCTGGCCGTGGACCTTCAAGCTCAACCACTCGGTATCGTTGATGATAATGGGCTTTTCTGCCATCTTGAAAGACTTGATGAAGCGTTGGGCGGACTTGTCACTGAATTTTTTCTGCACGGTGTAGTTATGGTATCTTCTTGTGCCGAGATAGTTATCCAGAGCTGCTTGGACGCGAGCTTGTCGTTCGGGTGATATACGGTATGCCTTTTTGGCTTCCATGTAGGCCTTCTTGAGTGTCTTGATGGCAGACTCAAGGACAGCTTTATTAATTACTGATGAGGGAAGGCGGACAGAGCCATCGGTCTCGTCGTTCAAGATGAGACCTGGCTCTCGTGCTTGGATGCCGTTTATTGTCTCTTCCACTTCGACGGTAGTAGGTTCTCCTGGAGTATCCTTCATCTCCATATCGTCAGCTGCCGCAATGGTTGCATCTGGCTCTCCAGAGTTGGTCGAGTCGGTTGTGTAGAGCGCTTCCTCTACGAGAGATCGTATTGAGTCGTCTAGTGTCTCTAGAAGTGGCTTGATGTGCTTCTCTTCTACTTCAGGCCAGAAATGTGCAACCTCCGCTTGCCGCTTGCGGTACGCCTCTACATCACCCTTCAATTCTGCGAATTCCTCAAGTTTCTTTCCCAGGAAACTCGATGGGTGTGGCGGAAGGAAAGAATGTGTCGGAATCAGATACTCGTACCACCGTGAGTCACACGCCTGGTAACAGCTGAAGGAGCCGGTTGTTCGCTGCATGCCCCATATCCTAATCTGCGGTGATAGATGGCTATTGATCTTGGCAACGATGTCCTCGTCCTCGATGATTAGCTTCAACGAAATAACGTTGCCGGCAGCGTGGACACCCTTGTCAGTGCGGGCGCATCGGACAAGGGAGGACTTCTTAGGATCGTCCGCGTTCGCCTTGGAGATGGCGCCGGCAGCCACGAAGGCATTGAATAGGTCGCCCTCAATAGTTTTCTGCTTGTTGTCGATCTGCATGCCCTTGTATCCTGTCCCAGAGTAGCCCAGCATCACGGCGACCTTGCGCTTGGGTCTGCGTTCCTCGGCGGCAATCTCGTCGGCGGCAAACGGTGCAGGCAGAGCGGAATTCTCGTCGCCCTTCTCCTTCTTCAGCTCGGTCTTCACCTGCTGCTGTTCATTGCGGCTGCGTCTATCTACTCCCTCGCGGCTTGCTTAGTTAGAGAGGCGCATTGGCGGGGCAGCATCACACGTACAAATGCTCGTTACGCCCCAGAGTCGTCTTCTTAAAAGGATGGCTACCGTGCTGGAGTTGACCGCCCCGGCCCCCGCGACCACGACCGCGTCCCCGTCCGCGTCCCCGTCCCCTCGAACTGCTGTGCTCGTCGCGGTCGTCAAACTTGCGCTTGCGGTCGCGCGAGGAGTTGTCACGTGGGCCGCGGTCGGACTTATTAGTCGACTCGGAAGCTGCAGCGGGCCGCAAAGGTTCAGAATCTTCCCCCATGGTGAAGAGCAGGGTGGCATAGGAGAGCGAATGGCGTGTATGGGAGCGAGTGACGAGCGCGGGGATTTTTCTCGAGCTTCAAAGTGGATTCTGCCGCGCTAGCTTCACCGCCGTAATTAGTGCTTAATCCGTTACCGTAATCATTGAATTGTTTGTCGCTGCGGCCTTGGATCGCGACACCTCCGCCTCGCAACGACACGCCACACCCACCTCCTACAGCCGTGCCTTCCCTCCCAGCGCGTCCTTGGAACCTCGCCTGCCTGCGTGGGCCATCCTAACCGCTGACTGTCGCTATCATGCAGAAGGATCCGCTCGAGCTCGCAAAGGTCTTTGTCAAGACGGCGGTGCGCATGTTCTACGAGACGGAGCACATTGTCGTCATCGATGCGCTGGTTTTCCACGGCGCGTTGTCGCTGCCAGATCTCGTCATCGTGCTCGATGCAGGCAAGAACCAGAAGGGCGCGGGGAAGCTTTGCGGAAAGCTGAAGGAGTCGGGCCTGCTGTCCGTCTACACCCGCCAAGAGACCCGCGAGGGCGCCATGAAGTCCATCAGCCGCGAATACTTCTACATCGACTACCGCCGTGCCATCGACGCCACAAAGTACAAGATACACATAATAGACGAGCGCATAAAGCGCGACGCGAAGCCCACAACAGAGAAGGCCGAGTTCCACTGCCCGCAGTGCAAGGCGCAATGGACTACCATGGACGTGCTTGACTACGTCGACTTTGAACCGACTGCCAGCGACAGCGGATTCCTGTGTAAAACGTGCAACTTTCCGCTCAAGTCCATCAATGCAACAGGAGAGGCAGAGCTTGAGAACGACGACACGCCAGCCAAGTTCAACAGGCTCTTCAAACCGCTCCTTAACCTCATGCAACAGATTGACGGCGTGACTATCCCACACATCGAAGGCAAGGACGCCCTCGAAGGCGCTATCGAGCTGCCCCGCGACAAGGACATCAATCCCGCCGCGAAGCACGAGGCCGTCATGGTGGGCAGTAACCGTCCTACCACGGTGAAGGGGATCAACACGGCGCCCGAGAAGATCGAGGTCTCGATTGCGACAGACTCCGAGTACAACCAAGCCGCACGCGCTGCCGAGCAGGAGAAACAGGCCAAGATGGCTCTGCAGAACCAGCTTCCCGACTGGCACACAAAGTCGACCATCGATACGGACAGAGAGGCCAAGGTAAAGGCGGCCAGCCAGGCCACGAACGGGAGCGACACGCCGACTATCAAAAAAGAGGGTGCGGGAGACAAGAAGGACAAGGATCCTGGGCTGGACGCTGTGTTTGCCGCCTTGGAGGCGGAACAGCGACGGAAGGCAGAGGAGGACGAAGATGACGAGGACGATGATGATGATGAGTTCGAGGATGTCGTGGCTTTGGCGCCGACCCCGACGCTCCCAGATGCGAAGAGGGTGAAGCTGGAGACCTCTGCTGCGCCTACACCTACCAATGGTACGACTCCAGCAGCCTCAACGGGCGATGGTGGGGACGAGTCGGATGAGGACGAGTTCGTTGATGTTTAAGCATTTGCATAGCGACGGCGTTGGGAATAATTGGGACTTGATACCTCTGGGTGCATCTGGGAGTGATTCCCAAAAGGAGCATATGGCGCACCAGCACCAGGCCCATTAGCAAATATAGACAGCTCTAAAATTAAATCTTACATTAAATGCGCCGTCTTTTTTTACTCAAACCATGTGGATAAGTAAAGCGCTGATCAAATTTATAGAGTAGGTCTGTCTTGAGCTCTCGCGACCTGCATTACGAAAACGCTCTGAAGATGTCCAGCGCACGGACCAATATCACGAAATTTAGCGAACTGCGGCCTCAACCCCATCCCCGCCATTCACCCCGCGCCACACGATCATTCACGTACGCGCCACCTTTCATTATCTTCCGTACACGACTTCAATCGCCCGATGGACATCGGATAAGCGACTCTCAACTATGGCCACCACGAAATCCCTATCCGCCCTTCTCGCCCAGACGTCTCTTGACGACCACGACGAAGTTCTCAAAGCTGCCAATGCTGCTATTCGGAAGTCGAAGACCGATCTAGATGCCCAGCATGCGAAGGCCGTAGCTTTACTAAAGCTAGAGAGATATGAAGACTCGGCGAAGGTGTTCGAGGATGTACCTACGCTGCAAGAGAAGGCGCGATTCGAATATGCGTATGCGCTTTACCGGTCAGGGAACGCTGCGAAAGCTGTCGAGGTGGCCGGAAAGGATGATGGAAGCAGGAAAATGAAACACGTCCTGGCGCAGGCTGTATGTTTGCCTGACCAGCCCACTTGGTAGAGCCGCTGGGCTAACTGGACAATCAGGCATACCGATCCGAGAACTTCTCCCAGTCCGCAACCATATACAAGCAGCTGGCGAATCAAGTAGTGCAAGACGAGGAGTACGACATTAGAATCAACTCCGGCGCGGTGGATGCACAATTAGAATGGTCGGGACAGGGACATCTGGCGCAAAAGAAGAAGCCAACGAGAGAGGACCTGGAGGTCTTTGAGACGGCGTTCAATGCGGCGTGTGGGAGCGTGTCGAGGGGAGAACTGGCGCAGGGCGAGATCTGCCTGAAGAGGGCGAAGGGTATGTTACTTTACTCATGATGAGAGGGCTGGGCTAATGTGAACAGATCTTTGCAATGCGCTATCAGACCTCTCGGACGCTGAAAAGCAGGCTGAGATACTGCCGATTACTGTTCAGCAAGTTTATGTTCTCACGCAAATGGGCAGGATTGATGAAGCGGAGCAGCTAGTTTCGACAATACCATTCAGCGAGTTCGTTCTCCCCATAATTTGAAAATAGCAACGATGACTAACATAAAATAGCATCAAAGAGCTTTCTACCCGCTATATCGCTCAAGTGAATAGCATCGCCGCATCGAAAGAGCACACGAACCCATACCTATCCCACCGACTCTTCCACGCCTCACCTCAGCCTCCAAAGACAGATCAGCACTTCACCTTCCAGTCCGTCATTATACGCCAAGACGAATATGCAGTATCCCTACTTGCTCACAAATTCGCCGGCGTCACCTCCTCTACCGGAAAGCTCATCGCCGCATCTCCATCTCCAACCACTTCACCCTCTGTGAACACTGCTGCCGTGTTGAACGCTGCGGCGCATGCGAGAAACGCGGCAACAGAAAAGGCCGCCCTCAAAGAAGTGCTTCCACTCCTAGAAAAACGACCAAACGATGTCGGTCTTCTACTTACAATCATGAACCTCTATGTTTTGACCAACCATCACGCTGCCGCGACGCATCTCCTAGAATCTTTCTTCCGTCGACTAGAACAATCGAGCTCAGGATCCGATCTTGATGTCCGCTTCGCCCCAGGCCTCGTGGCGGCCCTCGTATCTCTCTACGCGCACCAAGGCCGCCACAGCGCGTCGAAGAACGAGCTTGCAAAAGCAGCAGAGTACTGGCGGAAACCGCACAAGTCAGACACAGATGCACCATCCAAATCACTGATGACAGCCGCCGGAACAGCGCTTCTCGAGAGCCAGAACCAGGAATCCCTTACAGCAGCGGGCGAGATTTTCGGCTCGCTGTACGCTCAAAGTAAGACCGACAAAGCAGCGATCGCAGGCCTCGTAGCAGCATACTCGCTCACGGATCCAACGCAGCTCCCTTCTGAGCTCGTGGACTCCCTGCCTCAATCCGAGCGTCTACTTCAAGGCATTGATGCCGCGGCCCTTGAAGAAGCAGGCGTGCCCTCGCTAGCTCCTACATCGCAAAACATTCGGTCAGAAGCAGCGCGCAAGCGAGCAGCAGAACACAAGGTACCCGTCAAGTCGAAACGGATACGCAAGAGCAGGATGCCGAAGGACTATGATCCGGATAAGAAGATGGACGCTGAGCGGTGGTTACCCATGCGTGATCGCACGTACTACAGGCCCAAGGGACGGAAGGGGAAGAAGAAGGCGGAGGGATTGACGCAGGGCGGGGCTGTCGAGGCGGACAAGGAAAGGGTGAAGACTGAGGTGCAGACTGCGAAGACTGCGCCCGGGAAGAAAAAGAAGGCCAAGGGTGGGAAGTGGTAGGTGGTGGATGAAAGGGGTATACTTTGAAGATTAGAAACTAGATGTAAAAGTCTTCAGATCTATCGTGAAGAACTCCTCGCAATGAAAGAGGGACTGGCTAGATCCATGTAGCGCCCTTGTGTTCCTAGAAACCAGACATTTCTCTTGCATCCCCTCAACCTAAGATTCACACCCAAATTTTGCGAATAATGAAGCTGGTTTAGAGCACTGCAGCCAACCACCTAAGCTGGGACCAAGCTGTGGGTGGAATGTTCTCCTTCTGGCAGATACAGTAGGGTGGTGTACGGCGATTATCCTTCACGCTTATGGTTAGGTTGACGGGTGTTCCACCGTATGCGAGGACGTGCGGTATGTCTATCTCCCGTCAAAGTCGCGTTAAGTTGCGCCGTGCTCAACTTGACTGGTGCGGCACGATGGATTCCCCAACTTCAAGGAAGTCGAAGGCACCTTCTACATTAACGACAACTCCATTCACCGTATAGTGTTTCCCCTTAGACTTATTGCGTTCCTTCCTTTCATTTCACGTACTCGCGTGTTGAAGCGACCGGCTTTAGATATATGACCGCTATATCGAATCTTTCTATGGCGAGATCTATGAGCGGTGTATGAGTTTGAAGTTTCATAGGGAGTCTTCCAGTCTTGAGGGAAAGGAGCACACGGCGGAGAACCCTGTGATGAGCCTTGTATATTATCCCAAACTTAGGAATACATGAGATGAAGCAGAGGTTTGCTAGGGTGGTTTACATGCATCCTGGCGAGCGCTGGACGTAAAATCGTACTCTCGCAAGGCTTGATTGAAGAATGTCTGCATACGGCTTCATATCTTTGCTTTCTTTCCTGTTCTAGAACGAGCACTCCAGTGACAGCTCTGGTGCCTATAACGCAGGTAAACTACTTTCATAGTCATAACCTGAAGGAACTCCTAAGATTGCCTACTTTCACTTTCTATTTCTCCTGCGGGTTACATAAAAATGCTGCCGCGCCCTCGTTTGCCGTTTCTACAACCCTACGAGTAAATCTGCTCTCGCCGCCAATTGTTCAGTAGCAAAACACAAGTATGAAGGCTGTCTTTCCTGGCCAGTCCCAACTCAGCATCGCTCCACCGCCTCCACACGGTAAGACTCATGTAAACACATAACGGATTCTTATGACGAACGTGGCTTTGTAATGTTTGAATAGCTCATTGATTCGATATATATGAGACCACAAACAAGGAGGATGGGCGTTTGAATGCATCTTTGGAATCTCCTCTTAAACATTTCTCTAGGAACATTATGTCGCTGGCTTTTCTAAAGTTTCAAAAGCAAAAGCAGAGACCCAAATATGCACCTGAGAACAGACATGGCGAACTGTTCCGATACCTGGAGACCAAAATGAACGAGACACAAAACTGTGTGCTCATAAGCCGACCCCAGAATATACGAAGGTGAAAAATGTGTGGGATCATTTCAGGCAGTCTAAAGAGGCTTATGTTTGCAAAGGGAAAAACATTTTAGCAGATGGACATCTAGATCTAGATCCGGGATCTGAAAAGACTCATCCTCCGAGATTGCAAGCCCCAAGCCCCCGAAAATACCAGAGTCAAACTGCAGAGCCACAAGACGAGAACACTGATAGTTACGAACTGCGACAACCTCTCAAACTGAACCACCACCACCACCACAATCCCTAAACAGTCCCAGCAAACTTCCCCTTCTCCACCCTCTTCATATCCCCAAACCACTTCAACGCCCCCTCGGGCACCACCCCACTATCCTTATATTCTAGCGCCCGACCCGCCTGCTCAAAAACATCATACGCATAGAAGAACTCCCGAATCGGCTGACTCCAGCTCGTACACCCGAGCGGATAATCCACCACCTCCCCCTTGTAAAACTTCTTCACTTCCTCCCTCTTGCCTGCTATCCCTTCCATGGTCATCCTTGGGTTCGTGGAGCTGAGTATCTGCGTTGTTGCTGAGCGGGGGAGGCGCAGCTGCGAGTACAGAGAGAGGCGGATTTCCAGTTCGGCAGAAGAAGGCGGGAGGGAAGTGAAGGTGGAGGTCGCGAAAAGGACCTCGAGCGCTCCGGCGTCTTCGAGGGCTGAGCAGCCGCCTTGGGCGTGAGTGGGGAGCATGTGGTGGATTGTGTCGCCGATTGCGAGGACCTTGCCGTTGTAGATGTGCTGCGAAGGCGGGCGTTGGGTCACGGTGTAGACTTTCATTTGCGCAGCCGTTTTCGGAACATTGAGGATTGCGTCGTGGGCACCTGATAGCGCTTCGAGGACGCGGGCGTGCGTGGTATTGGAATCCCAGTCCAGTTTCTCCTTCTCATCTTTTCGTGTGGTGTGGAAGACGGCGCAGTTCAAGAGCTCGCCGTCTCGGCAGGGGTAGGTTACCATCATTATGTCGCGGCCGGGGATGTAGAAGGTGCAGAATCCGGGGCCTCTCGCTTTGTCCCAGAGGCTCTTCGCATTGGGATGGTCGAGGACTTGGGAGAAGGGGGCGAGCCAGCGGTATACGCTTTTTCCAATCTTGATTGTTGGCGTGTCTTCGCCTGTTATTTGGGGGAGGAACTTCGTCTGTCCATTCATTAGCATGCATTCCATTGTCAACCCTTCCTAGTCAAAGAGCAGGGTGGATAAGAACTTACATGACACCCATCAGCCATCACCACAAAATCGCTTTTAACCCTCTCCCCTCCTTTGATCTCAATTTCGCCTTTCCCAGTATTAATATCTACGACGTCACATCCTAGGCGGATCTTGACCCCAAGAGCCTCAGCTACTTCTCTCAAACCTCGATGTAGATCCACACGATGATATGCACATATCCTTGCACCAAACTTCTCTTCCACATCTTCAAAAGTATCCTCAAGATCCACATTCAGCGTCGCAGCATTAACAAATCTAGAAGTCGAAGTCAGCCTAGTTCTTTTTTATCAGTGCTCTCATAGTTGCCCAATGCACTCATTCCATCTACCGACATGTCCATCTTTTCGTTCCCAGAACCGGAATTTCCAAATCCCCCTTCTCCCTCCCCCTCTTCCTAACCAAACTACCTAATTTTAGCGCCGAGGAAACATTCCAACCCGACTACCCCATTGCCCCGATACTAGCCATTGTCCAAACCAGCCGGCAGGCAAGAGCATCACACCACCCATCCCACCCTATCCCCCAAAAGGAATTCCACCCGATGCCGCAACATTCTCCTCCCCACACAAGCAAACAAACAAAAATCCACAAACCTAAAGACCTTAAAATCCACAGGCCTCGCCCTCTCAAAGTCGAACCCCCACCTCTTCAGCACGCGATTACCATTCGGCGTGATCAAAATCGCAGCCCCGATTTCGTTCTTGAACCCGCTCTTCTCATACACCGTGACGCGATGTCCAGCTCGGGTCAACGCGATGGAGGCAGCGAGGCCCGCGATGCCGGCGCCTACAATCGCTGTATCCATTGTATTGTCACGGTTGTGATTTGAGCTATTAAAGAGAAAGGGGTGGTTGATGAAGGAAGGAGAGAAAGTTAAAATGAGCAGGTGTAGTGGATAAGTGGGGGATGCGATGTAGGGATGAAGTGGGTAATTAGAGAACGCGATTAGCGTTTGAGAAAGAAAAGAAAAGAAATGGCTTTGGCCAATATATGTGTTTTATGCTGACGAGTCCAGAAGGGTACACGTGCATAGTGCTTATCGGGTCTTGGGGGAGTTGCTTGATGGGAGCGACGCACCAATCAGAATGCTCTTCTGCGAGCCAAATAACTCATTGCATGACTGTGTCCGGTCTTGTGAGATTATGTAGACGCGTAGTAGAGATCGTCCTGAATGTATCATGAATGCTGTTTGCTGACTGAGGTGAGCAGTAGAAATGGTATGCTTACCTTTCGGCGAGAGCCAATGCGATGCGAGATGCGGTAACATGCACCCGTTGCAGCAATGGGGGATAGACGAGGATGATGTTCAGAGACGATGCCAATGGTGAACGAGCCATGAAGAGAGAAAACTTGTTTCTATTGAAAGTGCCACTCATCTTGCTCAAACGATCGCCGTCGTAAAGACTAGGACTAGTAGCCGGGGTATATCGGAGGCTACGTAAGGATATAAATGAAAAATAAAGCCCCAGGATATCAAAGAAAAGAGAGCTCGCTGACGTGAGAGAAATTTGAAGCCAAAATACCGCCCAATATAAGCCCCCATGACACCGGTAACAACGTCAGGTTGTTAGAGAATACAGTTTCTATTACATTCCAACATCAACACATCGGCCGCCATCTTGCAGGATGTAAGAGTTTAGAGCGAAAGCGACGAAGCAATGACTAATATGCCAGAGACTGAAAAAGCAGGGATCTAGCCGTACCATCCGCCAGAAGTGACCTGACTTGCCTCTTCCACGCGATGAGGAATGAGGGGCTCTTTGATGTCGAAAGCCTGAATGAGCTTCTGCCAGGTGCTATAGTCGATGCTGAAGATGGCTTGATGTTTCTGAATTTCTTGCTCCCTCTGCTGGTCGATTGTGTATGGCTCACATGGTACTGAAATGGTTAGCGTAATGAAACATCGGGGTTCGAACTGAACACTCACTGAGAAGTGGAAGCCCCTCGTCAGAGTGTAGAACCTTGAGATTACCCTCCTTGATCAGAAAACTGGTGTAGAAGATGTTCTCCACAGTTTGCCCAAACGAATTTGGATTAACGACGAAGTCGAACAACGATACGGCAGCTTCATTATCACCTGGAGTCTGATAAAGTCGTTGCTCTCTACAAGCTAAATCAATTTCTAGTTCTGTTGCAGATTCGTCAAGTTGGCTTTCAAGTTCCTGAGAGGCTGTCTCAATGTGCTGCTCAAGGCGTGACCTGATCCCCTTGACGACATGAGTCAAGTTAGAGTTTTCCGATTGTTGGAGATCGGCCTGGGTCAGTTCTTGTGGGCGCGTGCCAGGTCCTGTGGGCTGTCGCTGAGACCTGCCGCGACGCGCTGTAGCAGCTCTCGCGCGCTTCTGGACAGATAAAGGCCCTAGGAGGAAGCTGGATACGGCTGGTCGCCTGTTGCATGGGAAGCAAGCTTCCCGTCCGAGGATAGCCCAGTCGAGCCCATCGCCAGCGTCGTCGTCGTCGTCGTCATCTTCTGCCTGGGTGGCAGCTTGCCGTCGATTGCGTGCTTGCGTCGCGGAACCAGCGTTCTCATCGGTCGTGTTTCCACCGTTCTTCATAAAGAAGATGCACTTGGACACGAACTGGTCTACGTCGAGGCCAACGTCGGTGTTCCCATACAAGCTGTTGTCTAGCCGCTTAGTCGCAAGTTCGCTGGCATAGACCAGGGCCTTCGCCTCCATGACGGCGTCAGAGGTCTGCTTGACCTTGCCCAAGGAACGACCCAGATCCTGGACAGAGTGAAGGATACCGTCATTGCCTGGCTTCACGAACTCGTCGCGGTTGTCTAATAAGGTCAGTATGCATTAAGACATGTATGAGGAGTGTACACATACCCTCTAGATTTCGATGGGTGTTGCGAATATTGAGACGAACCATGCGCCGTTTCTCAGGATCCTGTTGCGGATCGTAGAACTTGGTGGTCTCATCGTCGTCGTCGTTGCCATCGTCGGCTGGCGTGTCGTCTTCATCTTCAACAACGTCTTCGTCTTCCACGTCTTCCTCATCTTCCAGCTCGTCTACGTCAACATCTTCGTCAACATATATTTGCGCGGACGATCCTGCAACATTGTAGTCGTCGGTCCGTCGCCGCTTGTTTCCATGGCCGGAGGCAGACGAGCCGGAACTTGGTGTAGGCAGGCGCGGGGCTGCCATGCGTCGTCGGCCTCCTGATGCCTTGGTGAGTGGGAGCGGGGTGTTTTCGCGCGATTCGGGCTCGTCGTTCTCTTTGTCAGAATTGACCGACTGCGCAGGGCTCATCACAGAGTAGGAAGATCCGCGCGCGGTGCTGACTCTCAGTCGCGACTGTGGCGTTGGATCGCGATAGAGGCTGTCGACGGTGGATGAGCGACCAGGCTGGGGCTGGGGCTGTGGCTGCGGCGTAGCGGAGAGGTGTGTGTTGAGACGCGCCATGGTCGGGTGTTTGGGACGGGAAGCAGCGAAGGCAGACGGCAGCAGTATTTGGGGCAAGCACCACCGCGGCGGGCAAGCGATGCGATGGGATTGGGATTGGGATTGGGATGGTGTTGAGGCCGAAGTGGGAGGTAAGACGCGGCGCAGAATAGGAGGCCGTGCGCTAACACGGCGCGTTTTCACGAGACGCCTGCATAGTCAACAAGACGACGCGCTTTCTGCACCTTAAAAATCAGGCAAAAGTGGCAGCTTGCTCTTTACGTGCAGGAACGTAGTCCCTCAAACTATATCTCCTTGACCTTCATTGCTGTGCTCTTGGAAGGTTGCTGTGTTCTCGCGAGATTGCTGTGCTCTTGACAGGTTGCTGTGCGCATTGGGATGATGTCAGGCTGCCGAAAGTGGGAGCACCGTGCCCTAGCCGAACACGTGTTGACGCCAACCCGCGTACTGCACATGTACCATGTACCTAGGGAGCGGGTCATCCCCCCAAGCTAAATGTCGGCTTAGCATTCACCGCATCGCTGCATACTGCAGACATTCACTGCCTTTATACTGCGGTTCATGTAGCAAACCTCATGGCATGCACGAGCGCTAGACCACCCCGCCGCTCAAGATGGAAGCCTTCTCCTTCGCCCACTCCTCCGATCTAAGTGAGCTCGAGGTCCACGTGAGAATGTATGCACCCCCGCCATTCGAAAGCTATACGACTCTCGAACCGTGTTGATTTCGTATAGAGACCGCCTCGATGGCCACCAGAAGCCTGTTCCCTATTCTGTTCTCCTAAAGCGGCCAGACCTTCGGCACCGAGCTTCGAATATAAAGTTGGTGCTTCCATTCTTCACTCTGTTAGATAGCCAGCTAAGCTCCAGCAACAGTCCGCACTCGGAGCTCTATGTCACAGCCCAGATATGGGCTGACAGCAAGCCACTTACTGTCCCCGTACAGACAGCATACAAGTCCTTCAAGAACACCCGCACATGGAACGAATGGCTCTCGCTGCCTGTGACCTACTCGAACCTCCCTGCTACCGCACAGCTCGCCATCACCATTTGGGACTTGTCACCAGCAGAGGCTGAAGGATCAAACCTCCATGCCGTTCCTTTTGGAGGGACCACGATACCCATCTTTGACAAGGACAACACACTGCAGAAGGGGAGACAAAGATGTCGGATCCATCGCTTCAAGGCCGCAGACGGTCTGTCCTCAACAACAACACCGTGGGTGATACCACCGGCGCGAAAGAGCAGGAGGGATGTCAAATCCGAGGACACAGTGGACGAGCAGGTGGCCGAGATGCAGCGGCTCGAGGAACTGCTAAAGAGCCAGGAGATGGGCGATATACCTACAAACCAATGGCTGGACGGGCTGCTGTTCAAGAAAATGATGAAGATTCGCAATGATGCCATGAAAGCTGAAGCCGCAGCCCAGAGCCAGCAGAGCAAAACACACGGAAATGGCAATGGAACCGAAGACGAATCAGAGAACGAACTCTTTTACCTCGACATAGAGCTCCCACGATTCGACCACTCGATAGTCTTCACCGATGTCGAGTACGCACCACCCCCAGTATCAGATATCGAGCTTCCCTCGGACTCTTTGGACGTCAGGTTACGGCCTCCTCCAGAGGTGTCTTTTGGTCCGGGCATCAACGTACACGGAAACGGCTACGGAGACACAGACGCCGGCCGCCTCGTACGCATCTACGACCCAGAACTAGGACGAAAGTCCAATCCAGCTGAGAACAAACACCGAGAACTGATGCGCAGTCAGCAAACCGACTCCCTCGACCGCGACCGGAAACCCAACGTGCACGTGCGCGACCTCCTAAATTCCATCATCGCCAAAGGACCTCTGCAGGAAATAACATCTCAAGAACGAGAACGAATCTGGAAGTTCAGATACTACCTCCTCCGGGACAAGAAAGCTCTCACTAAGTTCGTAAAGTCGGTGAATTGGAATTCAGCTCGAGAAGCCCGTCAGGCTGCTCCGTTACTCGAGAAATGGGCCGAGATAGACGTCGACGACGCGCTCGAACTACTCGGACCATCGTTCGACCACCCAGTCGTACGCAGCTACGCCGTCGAACGCCTCAAGAAAGCTGACGATGACGAGCTACTCCTTTACCTTCTCCAACTAGTCCAAGCCCTCAAGTACGAAGCCCCAGGTGAAGCCGACGACTCAAGTCTTGCACGCTTCCTCATCACGCGAGCAGCAAATAGCTTCACATTAGGCAACTTCTTCCACTGGTACCTCATGGTCGAAATCAGCGATTTCAGCACCGACCAGGCACCCGAGCACCGATCCCTCTTTGCAAAAGTAGAGTATGACTTCATGGTCGAACTGGTATCTACGCCTTCCGGGGTCGAAACCCGCAACACCTTCCTCCGACAAGGCGAGCTCCTCACCGTATTAGCCAAAATCTCAAAAGACGTACGCTTCGGCGGCGGGGATCGAGTCTTCAAGCTCGCTCGTCTCAAGAAATCGCTCGCTGATCCAGCCAACAAACTCGTCTCTTTCGATCCTTTGCCTTTACCCCTCGACCCCTCCGTCATGATAACAGGAATATATCCCGAGGACTGCCACGTGCTGAAGTCCTCTCTGCTGCCCATGGTGCTGAATTTCCGCACCGCCAACAACGGCAAATACCCCATAATCTTCAAAACAGGCGACGACCTCCGGCAAGACCAGCTCGTCATCCAGATCATCACCCTCATGGACCGGCTCCTGCGCAAAGAGAACCTAGACCTAAAACTCACCCCCTACCGCATCCTCGCAACGAGCACAAGCGCAGGCGCATTCCAGTTCATCCCCTCCATGTCCCTCGCCGCCGCATGCCAGAAATACAAAGGCTCGTTGCTCGCGTACCTGCGCGCCAACAACCCCGACGACACCGCGCCCCTGGGCGTCCGCAAAGAGGCAATGGACACGTACATCAAGTCGTGCGCGGGCTACTGCGTCATCACATACCTGCTGGGCGTCGGGGACCGGCACCTCGACAACCTGCTCATCTCGCCCAGCGGGGCCTTCTTCCACGTCGACTTCGGCTACATCCTCGGCCGCGACCCCAAGCCCTTCGCCCCGCAGATGAAACTCTGCCGCGAGATGATCGAGGGCATGGGCGGCGCCAATCACCCAAACTACATCTCGTTCAAATCCTACTCCTTTACCGCCTGGAGCACCCTCAGGAAGAGCGCCAATTTGCTCCTCAATCTGTTTGCGCTTATGCAGGGCGCGAATATCCCCGATATCAAGGTCGAGCGCGAGGGCAGTGTCAGGAAGGTGCAGGAGAGGATGTGGCTGGAAAGGTCGGAGGAGGATGCGGCGAGGGAGTGGGATAGGTTGGTGGAAGAGTCGGGGGCGTCGTGGACGGCGGGGGCGATTGATTGGATGCATGATTTTATGCAGTATTGGAAGAAATAGGGGGAAGGCGAAGTATGGAGAACGACGTGTAGAAGGAGAGATTCGAGCTATCAAGTGTTTAGTGTATGCATCGCCGTATAATCTGTTGTACGATACACAGTTGAAGTAGTTCTTTTCAGGTATAGATAGTAGGTTTCTCAGTTACGATACCAACAGCTCTCAATCAGCTTTCAACAACATCCCTCATCTCATTTGCTCATAATGCATGTGTACCTTCCAATCATCGTATCCCCCTAGATTTTTACAATTATGCATCAACCAACATACCAATACCCCTATCCTTAACCTTCTCGCCCTCTTTAAGAGGCGGTCTCCAGTCGAAAAGATCAAACGCCTCCGTGCTCCAAGGCCCTTTGTCCGTATCCACCTGCTCCAACGGACTCACGCTCCCAAGTCCCTCTGACAAACCAATGGTGCCAACATTTGTGTCCAAGTTTAAGCTCGCGGTGCGAGCAAACCGTTTCCGTGGGTCTGTTTTGCCACACAGCGCTGCGAGGCCGGATGGCTTCTTTGCGTGTTTGGCGACTGGACCAGCTCCAGCATCGAGAGCACTCAGTTTCGCCTCTGAGCTCGTCCCGTCTGCCTTCTCACAAGAAGGCAGGTTTCGCGCTTCCCAGATCTCGCTAGCACTTGGAATCGGGGCTTCAACGTCATTCTCGCTTCTTACTCTCTTGAGCCCCCTCTTTTTCGCACTCGCACCATGCTGCGTCCCATCATCAACTGGGTTGTCTTCGAGTCTCTTCTTTTTCGGTGATTTTTGAAGTAGTGCCGACAGTTCTGTCGTACTCATCAATGGACCCGCTATGTTGGCACGTAAGGGATGAGGAGGCAGAGGCACACTGATCTGGCGGGGAGCGGGCTGTGGGTCCGTGGGAACAGTTGTTGCGGAGGTGGTGGACGTGGATTTCGGGGGTTTAGGCTTTTTACGGAAGCCGCCCGTGAATAGAAGAGCAGTTTTGCTAGGGGAGATGGAAAGCGAGGGCATTCGTTGGGGCTCAAGCGAAGGCGGCCTAGATGCAGTGACCGCCGGTGAGATACTTCGGGTTGTTTCCATCTCTTGTGCTCTTCTTTTCGCGGTTGGTTTTTGCTTGGTGACCTTGGGCACTGGCACAGGTGCAGGTGAGGACTCGCGTGTTCTCGTTTGCAGTAACGAGGCCTTTTTCGGTGCAATTGCCTTGACCTTCCTTGGCTTAGGTATTGGCGCAGACGTAGCCTTAGATAATGGCGAAGACTCGGGTTTGGTGATTCTATCAGGCTTTGGTGGTGATGTAGGTACTAGCAGTTGTGCATCCATAAGCCCCTGAATCGTCTCCATATCCTCAAAAGCATCTGGAGAAGATTGGGGTGAGGGTTCTCGGGTTCTACGCTTCTTTGGAACTACAACCTTTTCGGCCACTGGTGGTGTCTTCTTCTCTTTCGTAATGTCAAAGGAAGGTTTCGATGATTTTGAGATAGCTTGTACCAAAGATTCATCCTCGTTGGAGGGCCTTGTGAGAGAGTCAACATTCGAAGAACTAAGGACAGTGATGGATGCCTCTTTCTGCTTCCGCGGCTTCGGCACTGGTAGGGGGGCTTCGATTGGAGCCCTGGCTCGCTGCTGTGGCGCAGCTTGGCACATGAGTATTCCTCGTCTCGTGCCGGTGGATAGGCGCAATGTCTTCGCTTTTGGTACACGTTCTAGCGACGCTGGCGGTGAAGGTTGCTTTGTAGACTGCTTGGCAGGTTGTACACTGGGTTCTCTATAAGGCTGCTTGGTAGTCTCCTTTATAAGCTTCTTTGCAGGCTGTACTGTAGGTTGAACGGAAAAATCCACACTGGAGATACGATTCGAAGCGCTAACTGGGGGGGATGAAGGTGGTGGATGCAGTCGAGGGGTCTCTATAGGTTTTGGAAGGCGTATCTTCGCGCGTGGGAGTTTTGGGGGAGTCTGAGCATGAGGTTCTTCCTGTGCAAGAGGCATTGGGGTCGGTGCTGGTATTGAGGTCATGGTCGGCCTCGATGTCGGCCTTTCAATCACAGTAGGTGTGCTAGGCATAATGTTATCGGATGATGTATGGCCATAATCGAACTCCAGACTAGCAGGCGTGACTGCCTTAGACACTGGTCTAGGTCCAGGAGGGGGAGTTGCCTTCTTTGCATCTGAGGTCCTCTCCCAGAGTGGCAAAGCCTTGTTCACTGGTGTGTTTCCAGCTCTTACGGGACTAGACGATGTCAGATTAACCGAACTGTGTGTCGTCTTCTGTCTCTTCGCAGTCCTCTCTGCTGCCCATTCATTCTCTTTCTCTATCCGAGTCTCGTAAGGTGACCGCATCGTCACTGCCTTCCCAATAGGTCCTTTCGGTGTTCCCAGCAATGCGTTCAGTGATTTGTGGCGCAACTGCGAGCCAGTGCGAGCAACATTGAGCATTGGGGCTGGGGTTGGAGGTCTTGTCAGTTGCCGTGGTACGACCTTGCCCTGGGGTGACTCCTTGGTCTTCTTTTCGAGCAACGGCGTCAGGTCTGTGTGTGTTGTGCCGATGGGATCTTCGACCTGCACCATGACGGGCTTGTCCAAGTTCAGCTCATCACCCTCCTGCAACGCATTGCTCTCCTTCCAGAAAGTTTCGCCAATGAAGTTCCTCGCAGTATCGTAGACCATGACACGGCTGTTGAAGGTGTGAAATTTGAGGAAGCCATCCTGCCATTTCTTCTGTTTCTTCCGTATATCGGGCGTGAAGAGACATCTAAACTCGTTGACGGGAGCTGTGTTCTGGGATGCGGGGATTGCGGGCATCCGCGGAGTGCCTCGCATGGGCGCCGTCATCGCGTCGCGATACACCTTCGACGTGTTGGAAGGGAGCCGTCAAGCATGGGTAGGCGTTGGAGAGAGTGTGTGATGGTGTTGCGGGGTCGACGAAGCATGAGGCGGGTGGGAGTTGACGCGTTCCTCTCAAGCTTGGAAGTCGCCAAAGCACGTGGCAGGCTCGACCTGCCGTCCCGAACTACTCACGAACCACAAAGGGTGTTATGGGTTGCAGCACAGCCCACAAGTGCGCCAGCGCGGCACCCATTAATCGTCCTCACCATGGCAGCCCAATTGCATCCCTCTTGGTGCTGGAGCTGGTGCCTGCGTAGACTGCACCGCTGCACCGCATCTGACGATAATTGTCCCCATCAAATCCTTCGAAACGCGGGGTGTCGATTGCTGCCTGCGCCTTGTCCGCCCATTTTTATGCCCCCAATCCCAAGCCCTCACCAGCGTTGCCGTTAGCCGTAAGACGGGGCTCCGCCACATAAACACCTGCGCGTCTAGTCTCCGGTGCCCGTTGCGCTGAGAGCCCCTTCTCACACATTCTTTCCTGTCTTCCCACTGCAATTGCAGCCACCTGTCACCATGCAACGTGTGCAGCGGAAACTGGGGCGCTTTCTGCCCAGAACCCCCAATGAAGCCGATGTCGAGGGCATGCTGCGCGATTTTGCCGATTCAGACAAGATGCTAGAGAAGGTGTGCCTTCTGTCTTGTTGCTACGTAGACCCTGGAGCTGACTGTCGTGCAGATTGAGGAGGCCGCACGACAATGGCGCGATGCGTGGACCAACATCCTCAACCACCAGCTCTTGTCCGCCGAATGCTTCTACACAATATACAAACCGTTGGGTGCCAAGTCGTCCGAGTATGGAGGTCGTACTGCAGTCGAGACGCCGCCTGCTGCTCTTGAGCGCTGCGCGACGCTGCAGGAAGCTTTCGCCGAGCTCAAGACGGACATGATGGAGGAAGTCAAGGACATCGAGAAGAAGCTCGTTATCCCTGCGAAACTCGCCAGGGACGCCATCAAACCCATGCACAAGGCAATAAAGAAACGCGAGGACAAAAAGGTACGTCACTACCAGCTACGCCAATTGGCATTGCTATTACTGACTGGTCGGGTGCACAGGTCGACTACGAGCGATACAAGAGCCGATGCGAGGCCTTGCAAAACAAAAAGACCCGCTCAGACCGAGACAACGCAGCATTGCTCAAACACGAGCAAGATTTGGCTCGCTCAACCCACGAATATGAATTGGCCGACGAGGCTCTGCGCAGTTCGTTGCCCAAACTCAACGGAGCTACCTTCTCGCTCCTGCCCCATCTACTTGCGAACCAAATCATCTTGCAGAACAACCTCATTGGAAACCTATACACCGTCCTGCATCAGTACTCGCATTCCAATGGCTACCCGGACCCACCACCCGAGCTGGAAGAGGTGGTACCCGTGTGGGAATCGAGCTTCACATCGTTGCGGAAGGAGATGGAGACTGGATTCGAACTACTGAAGGGAGGCAAAGCCATTCACCAGCCCATGAGATTGCCTGACCAGGGGGCCACACTGACAGGTCTGGGCATCAGGAACAAGGTCATCCCTGGTCGTAAGGGCGCCAGCAGCGACAACGTTCCCACCGTATCTGCACCAGCACCAAGAGTGAACCGTCTGCCATCGACACATTCCCTGGGCCCACCACAAGATAACAGCCCGCCGCCAGCATACGATCTTTCGAGTAAGCCGTCTGTCAATAGCCTGTCCAAGCCTAGGATTGGAGCCTCCCATTCTCCAATGTTGAGCCCTGGGCCCACCGACAACCCGTGGGCATCTAGACGAACCTCAACTGGCGCCGCCTCGTACGCTTCTTCCAATACTACCACTACCACTAATACTACGAACGGCCACGACGACTACTTCGGCCGACCTCGAATTGGCTCATCCACCTCACCAGCTTATGGCTCGTCGCCAAACCCGGCCGCGGGGAAGAAAAAGCCACCGCCTCCACCGCCAAAGAAGATTGGATCGTTGCAGGGCGAGTACGTCACAGCCATGTACGACTTTGACGCGGCTTCAGAAGGCGATTTGGCGTTCAGGGAAGGAGATCGCATTCGCATAGTAAAAAAGACGAACAGCTCACAAGATTGGTGGGAAGGCGAATTGCGAGGGATGAAGGGGAGCTTCCCGGCGAACTACTGCAAATGAACAAATTGGAAAAGGAGGACAACGGATTGGGAATTGGTATTGGGATGCCGCTTTGAATGAATTACCTTATTGATCGTTTATTAATGAATGACACGGTAGCAACTTCGCACTCGTAGCACTGAAGTTCCAAATTTCCTCATCACATGGCGCCTTCATCTGGAGGGTAAATGTTTAGACTAGAATCTTCATCCTCTACGTTCATGCAGTACTTGGTTGCCAGTCACGTTGAAAACACAGCTTTTGGGAGCTAACTACCTTGCTTCACAAGCAGAAGCTCAAAACAGAAATACAACAGCAATTGGTTGATGTTCCATGCACACAACCCCCAGATTCAGAACTGCAAGCATTTGGCCCCCACACTCTCGGTAGCACCCGCAGTTCCGTGCCTGGGCAAGCCATACATCATGGGGCCAAACACCTTTGTGACCCCCCTAACTCAGCCGCAAAGCTGCATGCACCCATCACCTGCTCTTATGGCTGTGACCGCACACCTCATCCTTGCGAACGCGCAAAGCGAAGAGCCATGGCTGAGCAGACTGTATGTTTTTCGTGTCTTCCCCATCAACAGTCGCAACCTCCTAATACCATCTAGACCCCCTCACTGAGAGTCCCATTCGAGGAGCGTCCGATTCCCCCAAAGGCAACATCGCCTTCTCCATCTACTTCAAGCACCCCGCCTCTTCTATCTACTTCAAGCACCTCGCCGGTCTTCGAGACCGCAATATCCGTTCCTCTGACAGCATTGGATTCGCTGCCTACAGTTTCGGGGAGAGGGAACAGCTGCTACCTAGCCAACGACAACATCGAGCAGTTCCTCAAAGAAGACCTAGATCTATCGCGTATAAATCGCATACATGACCTTCTATGGATGTGCGGGCGGCCCTTACGCGCGCGCCCGCTTCATCGGTACCAAATGATGGGCTTCGATATACTGTACACGCAGCAAATGGATCTCCATCTGCTCAAATTCTCGAACAAGTTGCTGTTGAAGCCTCTTCCGGAATGGATGTTAGACTACGATTTCTGGCAAACGTATATCTGTGGGAGCCGGGACTTGCATGAATCGGCCTGGGGCTTTTTGGTCTCGTACGTCTGGCTTTTGACTACGCCGCTCGACCTGAAGCTTGCGCACGAACATGCTCTCGTCCCGTCGTTCGTTACCTGGCACTGGTGGAAGGAGTTTGTGAAAGACTTCTACGGACGCATCGATATGGAGGCCCTCGATGGGGTGAACAAACGCTACCACTTCGGGGACCTGCGGTTGGGACGCATCAACTCCATCTACCGAACCCGCTTCCTTTTCACGCATTACGTTCGCGGATACCTCTACGGATACAACCGTTACGTGGTCTTTTTCCAGCGGAACTTCAGTTGGATACTTATAGTGTTCGTATTCTTCAGCTTGGTGTTGTCTGCAATGCAAGTTGGCGCCGGTCTTCCTCTCCTACAAGACAACGCCGCTTTCCTCGCAGCCTCTTACGGCTTCGTGGTCTTCTCGATCGTCGCTTGTGGAGCTGTGCTATTCCTGGTGGCTCTCATTTTCGTGGTCATCTTTCTCTTCAACATGGGGGCAGCGATTTCGCACGACAAGAGCATGAGACGGAAACGGGAGCAGCGGGTGCGAGATCGGGCGCATGTGGAGAAAGATGCTTGAGCTATGGACATGGTGCGCCACCAATGGAAGAAATATACATGGAAACGTTGGGTATGGATATGGGTATGGGACCGTCTCCCAGGAAACATTTACAACTCATCTCTCTCCCGCTCCGCCTTGGTGACCTGGAATGCCTCAATCGTGACCTCGACCTCATTATCCCCCTTCTTCGTATGGCTCATCCGTCCCACGACCGCACCCTCCTTCAACTCATTAGAGTAGTTCTCCAAATCCTCAAACAGCCCCTCGCACTCTCCAAGCGCACCTTCGGCCTCATCAACCCAAAGCGGTAACAACGGATATATCGCTCCCGGAGCGAAAAACACCACATCATCTTGCACGGAAAAATGGCGTTGTTTTGGGTTCCGAGTGAGCCATTCTCGGACGGCGAAGGGGAGGTCTTCAAAGGGCATTTTCATGAGCTCGCGGTCATTGCCGTGTCTAGATTTGGGGACAATAGTCAGCAACGAATCTCTTCAAAGCCGTGAGATCGGAAAGGGGAGGAAGATAGCTCTAACTCGACGTTCGAGCAAGGTTTCGAAAGAGAGAAATACGAGGGTTACGTACTTGTCAACACCACTCCAAGACCCGGGATACAGCTGTTTGTGGTAAAACACCTTCAGTTCCGGCGCCCACGTCTTCAGATCTGGGTATATTTGCCCGAGGGTGTAGATCGCTGTGCTGAACGTCGATGTTGATGCGCATTTCTTTGTGTATGAAGAGAGGTCGGAGTCGGTCCAGGCGGCGGTCCAGAGCGCGCCCACGGGAGTGGGGTCGTTGGCTGTGGGGTCTACGGATGGAGAGGCGGATGGGGAGGAGGAGGGAGGGGAGACGGTGGAACCGGATGTTAGGGTTTCTTTGGGAGAGGGTGTGGATGTTTCGGAGGCGAGGGCGGTGGACAGGGCGAGGGCGAGGGCGAGGAGACGCATCTTGTGTTGTGTTGTGTTTGTATGCTCTGATTGTCTTGGATTGTTGGCACCTTGGACGCGTTGGCGGAGAATCAAACAGTGCAGCAGAAAGGCAGGACGAAAGGACGGTTTAATGTTTGGAATGTGATGTGCTCATAGCTACTATATACCCATACTTCTAGAAGCATTGCCGCGTTTCTGCGTTCTGTCCTTTTGATATTTCTCAAACGAAAAGTGGTCTCCGCGTTGTTTTTCCGTCTCCCATATTAAATCGCCGGGGGCTAGGGAGACGCGCCTAGATTAACAGGACACGTTGAGTATGCTTGCGGTATCAGGTGAGTGTGCATGGGGACAGATGGTAATCAGTTGCGAGATTAGCGTATATGTGGTGTATAGAAGGGATGCTTGGTATCTAGGGAAGTGAGGTAGGGTTATAAGACGGGGTCACGTGGCGCGAAGCGCCCAGACGTTGGACTAGAAACTCTCCTCTCAATTACCACGTGCTATTTAACACATATCATACAATTGACAATTCTTCTGTCCAATTTCCATTGTTACCCGAATTTTTCGTGTTGTTCTTTCCCTAACTTATGCCGTGACATATTTCCTCGCATAACAGTCATGATCGTCCATACCCTTGCCCAGTGAGGTTACCACCAACCATCAACCTCAAACAGTAACTTCTATCCTTGAAAAAGTTGTTATCTTGTTATTTCAATAGTGCTAGCTATCTGTGAAGACGATTGTGCCGAACGACCGTTATCGCAGATGCGTGTCGCTACCACCATATAATGGCGAATATTACCTTTCAATTGGGTTGTAACCAGAGTCCAGGAACTAGTTTTAGACCTAAAATCTAGGTTGAGAAATCCTATGAGGGGGAAGACAAAATTGGACGTGGTACCAAGTAGGTGGTAGAACATTTAAATGGATATGAATGTACGACAGTGTTTGGTTTGTTTCCTGATTTCAAAATGCAGGGTTGAAGTACTTTGTTCCGTCATCTCATTTATCAACGTACTACTCATAATTTCATACCCAACTTGAAAATCGTCGTTTTCCTACTCATTATCATCCTTCCTCGATTTTAGGCCCGTCGACACCATCAAAGATGGACTTCTCACTTCCAACCAGCAAGAGGGATCACCCGGCACTCTTCCAAATCCAACACCACGCACGCTACACTATAGCCCACCACATCATGACACAATTGCAAACATGTTCACAACAAAAACCTCGTCCTCTCCAGGATCTACCTCACCTCAGTCTGTGGACACAAAGCCCATTCCTACGCGCGCGGTATCAACACGTGATTAAATTCCCGCACCCCTCTACCGCAGTCTAATTAACGCTTTACAAACGCATTGAATGTGAAGAAGAAGAAGAAGAAGAAGAAGAAGAAGAAGAAGAAGAAAGATAAGCATAAATACTTACCCGAGTAGACCTTTATCACGAGATCAGTGTTCATGAAAACAAACAAGAGCAAGAAACCAGACCTCCAGCCCCCAAGGACAACGGCGCATACATTGTATGTCGATATGCCTGTAGTCTATATACGGTATCCAAATGAAGTCGCCGAAAAGCGAGGCTACTACCATGAATTCTAAAGCTGAGGAGAAATGCGTCTTGCTACCCTTCTATAACTACTGTCGTTAACAGAGTTAGTTTCTGATTCTAATGCAGATCACGTGAGAAGGGTTAAAGACGCAACAATGTTGAGCTGTGGAGAAGAGAGAACAGGAATAGCCTGGGTAGGAAGAGAACTTTGATACCTGCGTCCTTGTAACCTTCACCCAGCTCCTTTGCTACCATCCATGAAGCATCCTAACCAGGAAGCTGTATTGCAGTACAGGACCATCCCGCATGTTGGGACCTTATGGCGGTCCACAATATGTGGGGGCTTTGTCGTTATGGAATGGCGCCGCTCTGTGGCGCTAGGCTTTTGCCCAAATTGTCAAAGTTAAGCACAATCAGAATCCATTATTGCTTAAAAAACCTGCTGCACTGTGGTACCAACGCACCCTAAATTAGGGTCAAGCCCCCTAATATAGGGTGTTAGAGGACCCTATTT
>BLYF01000161.1:143005-162004 GCA_014905255.1 Herpotrichia juniperi | reverse complement strand
TTCTAGCGCTCGTTGATGCATTGCTTCTGCCTCGTTGTACTTTCCCTGGCTCGACAACACCGACCCAAGGTCGCTGACGCTGGTGAGCGTGTGGGGGTGCTCTCGCCCAAGCACCTTCTCCCTTTCTTCTAGCGCTCGTTGATGTATCGCTTCTGCCTCGTCGTACTTTCCCTGGCTCGACAACACCAACCCAAGGTCGCTGACGCTGATGAGCGTGTCGGGGTGCTCCAGCCCAAGCACCTTCTCTCTAGTATCTGTTGACATTCGGAGAAACCCCTCCGCCGCTCTATACTCCCCTTGGAGGAATAGATACCAGCCCGCACGAAGAGCACTCTTTGCTTGGTTTATTAAAACCTCCTCATCGTCTGTAGTATGTTTGACAATCTCTTTGATATGGGGAAGGAGTACTTTACACTCCCCCCAAGTCTTGTAGTCTCCACTTGGAAATGTTGTACTGAGAGCCCGCACCGACTCCTTCACCCATCGGTCCCGCTCCTTCTCCGCCGCGAGCCACGTCCTTATCGACAGCTGCACGAGCCGGTGCATCTCCAACGCCTGCTCCCCAATCTCGGTCTGTACGAGAGAAAAGCTAAGCAGAGGCGCTAGAGCATCGTCGAAGTCTAACTGACTAGTGTTGGCCTGCAGTAGCCATCTCGGGATCCCCTGCCTGTCAAACATGCTCATCACCGCAAGCAGATCGGCAGCCAACGGCGCCGTCTTCTGAATGTGCTGGAATGAGATCTGCCATGTCGCAATTACTGCGTGCCGGATGCTATGGTCGCGTCGAATATCTTTCCACTCCTTCTTTCCGAGGAGATGCACCTGGTTGGCCTCGCTCTCGCGGAACAGCTCGAGGTACGTGGACACAGTCGTTGTTGCTGCTCTTGTCTTGATGTACGCCGCGGCGTGCGTGATAGCTAGAGGTATCCGCTCCAGCGCCTGAACAAGCGCCTTGGCGTCTACTCGGCTGGACTCACTAAATGGCACTCTGGTCTGCAGCAGAGCTAGCGCGTCCTCTTCCTCCATCGGCTCTACCTGGACGATGCTACCGTTTCCTCCAACGAGATTGACCGCTGCAGTCTTGTTCCTTGACGTGATCACGATCGTTCCGTTCGCCGTTTGAGGGAGGAAGCTCTCAAGCGGCCCGCTGCAGTCCGCCGCGTCGACTGTCCGCGGAGGGCCTGCGCTGTCTTCGTCATCGCCGAAGAAAACGCTATCGTCGTCGACGTTGTCGAGTATCATAAGCCACCGCCCGTTCCTCCTATCTGACAGCCAGGCATGGACTAACTGCAAGACATCCGCCTTCGGGTCTTCCCGCCTGGGCAGCAGGAGCTTGTCGGCTATGTCTCTGTATCCTTGCCAAAATCTGGTAGGATTGCTTGCGTGTATCCAGACGACTCGGGTGTGCAACTCCGCTTTTTGAACTCGGTATGCATACTCGATCGCGATTTGCGATTTCCTAACCACTGTCAGTGCTGCAGTCTAGAAAGAAACTACGCAACACTACTAACCCTACACCCCCTAGCCCAACAAGAGCTACGCGTGTGTGTGTCTGTGAGGCTCGATGCTCGCTAACTTCTGCGATGATGTCTTCTCGGCCAACAAAGCAGTTATCGCGAGAAAAGGGGATCATGAACAGGGTATCACTTGCTAGTAGCGAAGCTTTTGTGAGCGTTTTATACTGCTATACTTGACAGGTGACAGTCTTACGTACAGCATCATCCGCCACATCCGCAACATTGGTAGGCGGTATCTGCTGACTTCTAAGCTCCTGCTGGACAAATGCTTTCAAGACGCCAGAAATGGCACGATAGCCTTGATCGTCTTTGCTGCTATACCTAACCATCTGCATGTGATTGGCGTCTATGCTTTCGACAGTCTCTAGCGCTCGTGGGAGGTCGAGTTTTGACGAGAAGTCGTCCACTACCTGCAGCTGTTAGCCTTGCTTCGACTTGTCTGCAGCGCATGACTTATAGCTAACGAAAACATACTTTCTCGTTCAACCCTTTCATGCCAGTGATGCCCCGTGCCTCCTGGAACGAATGGATCTTTATTGTCCCCTTGAACGCGATCGTCTTAAACTCCTCGTGAATGTTGTCTAGAACTTCATTGTTCACTTCTAGCGTCTCGAGAATCTTCTTATTCGAATCTTGAAGTGCGAGGCGCGCAAGATTCGAAGCAATCTGGCCCCAGCCTGCATACGCACTCCCTCGGTGCGGCGTCCCGAGGAAGATGATGAGCTTCGTTTGCTCACGGATCAGCTCCGATCGACGGATAGCCTGTAGCAGCAAGTAAGCAGAGTTATTGTTATAGCACGGGCGACTAGGCCAATACATCTTTGATAATAATTCCACCTAGACTGTGTACCACGAACGCGATCGGTTTCTGCAACGCTGTTAGAGAGCCGACTTCAAGCGAATACATGCTGGCACCATCCTACTCCATTCCCAATTTCTCTCTCTAACCTGACCGACAGGTCCTGACCATGCTGCGAGATGCTGTTCTTGTTGTTCGCCTGGAACAGGCCTCCGATAACGTCTGCATTGTATCCGTATGTCCACACTTGGGCTTGAGGGACATCCGGCGCGAGGTACTCTTCTGGCCAAAAGATTGCAGACGATAGTGGTGACGACGAGGCGGAAGTAGAGGAGGGAGCGTGCGCTTGCTCTGAGTCCGTTGCTGAAGACCTGACCGTTTGTCGCTTGAACAAGGACTTGAAGCCCTTGGGCTTTTTTGCCTTGTCGCTGCTGCTGCTGTGGCTCGTGCTCGCCGCCGCTTCCCAAGTTCCTCGAGGATGACCTCGAAGGCCGTGGACGAACACTATGCTGCGGATCATCAGCAAAGCTCCTCCGATATGTGAGGATGCGGCCCTACTTCAAGCGAACTTGGTCATCGTCCTGCTCTCTGGCAGTCAGCCTTGTGAAGCTGAGCCGGTGTACGTTGGCCATGCGCGCTGCACGCCTGAAAGCGTGTTGATTTACTTAGCTTACAGCAGGTCCTAGGAGTCCAACTTGTAACGATCGTCGAGTCTGCAGAGTGCGTGCATTGCGGAGAGAGGATTGCAAAGGCCATCATCACCGAGTAGAGGTCGCAAGCGACCTCAGCCTCACGCACGGCGGCTATAGATATGTAGAGCGCAGCGCGAGCCAGACCATGGCGATCCGCCGCCGGCCAACGCTACCCCGCCAACAGCAAGCACGTCCACCCATGTTTCTCACATCTATTGGTCCACATTTGACGCATCTTGGCGAGTGTGTTTCTTCTACACCTATAGACTGTCACGTGCTGTCCATTTTTAGGTGCGGGGGCTGCACCGCTCATTGAAACCAGCTGTCGATCGTGCCTTTCTGGTCACTACCGCATAATCTCAAATAATTGGTTTTAACTAGGCTCAATTAAGCAAGTTAAAGCTCCTATCGTGAATATGGATCGAGCCAACCATGCTCTCGTGCAAGTGCTTCCTACAGATATACCCAGAACCTATGCTGCTTTGGTAGAACAGGGCGATGTCCCCCTCTCTACCCTTCACCATCGCGATCGTGGACGACGCTCGAGAGAAGAACAAGCCCAAAGTCAACAATACCTCACTCCAGAGGAAGAAAAAGTGATTGTTAGGTTCCTGCTACTAATGTCTGACCTTAAGCACCCTGCAAGAATCAAATTTATACCTTCGCTAGCCTATAGTATCGCCCGTCGGCGGTCTACAAAAATATACGCCGATCAAGCCTCTAGGCAAGAACTGGCTGTGGGCCTTCGAGAAACGTCATCCTACACTCAAACCGAAGAGACCTAGGGCGATTGACTGGAAATTTCACGGGAACAATATAAATCCTAAACTAATAGAGTAGTTTGAGGTTATTAGGAACGTACTATAGGATCTAGCTATCCTGCCGGAGAATGTCCACAATACGTATAAGACGGGTGTCATGCTAATTATGCTAGGCTACGTCAAGGTTCTCGTAGGCAAGGATGACCTACGAAGCCATAGAGGGGTTGGTGTTAAGCAGACAATAGTAACCGCTATTAAGTGCGTCAGTGCTGATAGTAGGTCGCTGCACCCTCTTATAATCTGGCCGGCTTCAACCCACCGAAGCAATTAGACCACACATCCTACCCCTAGATAGCATTATGCACATTCTAAGAATGGATACAACGACTCTTGGATTAGCTTAGAGTAGCTTAGACGTGTATTTAATCCCCAAACTAAAGGACTAGCTAACAACAGACCACAGGTGCTAATCTGTAACTGTTTCGGGACCTATAAGACGCTGGGGATCCTAGAATTTTGCTTTAAGAACAACATTATCCTCTGTCGTCTTCTTTCTTACACCACTTACAAGCTCCAGCCTTGTAATGTTGGACCCTTTGCCCCTCTAAAGTCAGCATATTGCGATGAGGTTGAGCGGCTGAATAGAGGAGATGTAGATTTAATTAGCAAACAGTATTTTACCTATCTATACAAGCCAGTAAGAAAGAGAGAGAGAGCGTTGTCTAAGAGGAATATTTTAGCTAGGTAGTCTGCCACCGGTTTGTTTCCTTTTAATTCAGAGAGGGTACTCCAAGACATACTGAAGACGCCTGCAGAACTTATTCTTCCTTAAGTCAAGAAAACTGTGGCATCCTGCCCTAAAGATGAAGTGTTGTTAACTCCTGTAACGCCTGTCACACTAGTGACAACAGAGGGCCTTATGTCTTTACATAACCTAATTAAACAGGATACTTGTGCGTTTGGTAAGCTAAACGGACAGCGCTTGCATCGGCACGTACGGAAACTTGCAAATACCGCCTGAATATTCTTCGATGAACAAGCCCTCCTTCAAGATTAAAATGAATTTCTGTTCTAAGTGAACAACGAAGCTAAAGCTCGTCGATCAACAAGATTAGTGGTGCTAGGGAAGGCGAAGGTGATGAGCTATGAGGACCTTGAGGAGGCACGAGCGAAGCGTGCTGCTAAAGACAAAGCTACCGCGGACAGGAGCAAGGGGAAACGCAGCTGTAAGCAAGTCTTCTACAGCAGAGGCAGGGCAGAGGCAGAGGCAGATACAAGTTCGTCAATGCTGAAGGACAAAGTGGCGGTGAAGGGCGATGTCTAGGAGCGGGCGTGTTGGATAGCACCTGTAGCACAGATGGATTAGGAGATTGCTATTAAAAAGCAAGTGTAATAGTTATAAGTTTTGGAATCACAACAGACGATGAATCTGACGGTTATTGCTGTCTTTGCTGACAGCTCCGCGCATAGCTATAAGCCTGACAGCTAAAATCGTAACTTTGGAGATAACACACGTAATTTATGCTATTGTGATTATATATGCAGTTGGGGTTGGGGTTGTTTTAAGCTAGCCAAAATTGGTGATCGCGTCGACAGAAGTACTAACTGGGGTGCCGACGTTGCATGAATTTGCGCGCCACACTAGACACAAGGCTAATATAAATTTTTAGCTTTGTAGGTTGATTTTGAGGCTTAACTGAAATTAATAAAGGGTACTTTATAGGAGGAAGAGTCTAACAATCGTGCAACAAGGAAGGAACTCTGTCATGTTATCGATTAAGGCTTGTTGTATGTTAAGCAAGAAGGCGAAGTACCCTTGCGTAATTTTTAGATTAAAGGCTTCTAGATATCTAGAATTAACTACAGTACATTGTTTGTACGTAGTTATAGTAAATATTAGTATGTGTACAGATATCTGATTGCTTGAAGTCAAAGTACCCCTCAAAATTCTTGGCGCAGGGGGTTTCTCGCTTTACAGGGATAGACGTTACCTTTCCCCTCGTTGTCGAATCTTAGAAAGAAAATCCAATTGATGGAATTTTAAGCTAGACGTTTTGGATACATGTATCGGATTAAACTGCTTTATCGGCAGTTTCTTGTGCATTCGGTACTTTCTTATCAGTTCGACGTTAGTAACTCAATATGCCAATTCCAGACAGAAGAGCAAGAGCGAATAGCAAGGAAGAAGAATTAGGGCTAAAAAATGAAGGGAGAACAGCTACATCACAACTGTCTCGGAGACGATCTGCGCGCAAATGTGCACAGCCATTTGCCGATAACGTCCCGCCGATCGTCGAGACATGATTACTCAGAGTTTGGTCGGTCCCCTTATGACAACGCTGAGGAAAAACTTGAGCTTGAGACTTTTGCAGGTTCATCTAGATCTTCCAGAAGACGACCTTCAAGCATCACATCATTAAGCACGTACCAGTTTTTATAACAGAAGCAGAAAATTTGAAAATCATCGCGAACCTGAACGTCGTAAAATTACGTATGATGCAGATATATATGAGAGAGTTCCTGGTATTCGAGGACTCGCAGATATGCCCGAGGCTCGGCAGCGTCGAAAAGACCGACATCGGCACAATGAACCGGAAAGGGAAGAGGGACTGAGACCAAAGAGAAGACTGACTGCATTGGAGAAGTTTTCTGCGCATATTGTGGGCGATCTATGAGTTCAAACCTAGGAGGTGCCGCATTTGCTGTCGTTTCTATAGTGACGAATTATCGACTTAGTGGATTCTCTTTTCCACATGGATAACATTTTGAAGGTGGTGCTGTATCTTTTAACTGTACTTTGACCATAATTTAGCAATAAATTTTGTGCCTACAGTCGTGCACTTGTCTTCGTAGTCCCGTAGTCCACTTTCCCAGCTTCGGCAATGAGTTCTGACTTTTCATCATCCCAGCCCGCGATCAGATCTTCGACAACATTCGTCTCGTCCTGTCCCCACACAATCCCACCTTTAGCATTCCAGCCTCCATTCTCGTTTGGCTTGAACACGCGGTAACTAGGCACACCACAGATGCCAACTGCTTTCGCCTCTGCCGTGAGTTCACGCAATTTATCTTTAATTCCGGGCGCAGAAGCTTTCTTGATGAGATCAGCTCCGTCGTAGCCACCTTTGTTGAGAACTTCGAGGAGGACAAGTTCGTCAGCTACGTTGGCGTTTTGTTCCCAGCATGCGCGATCTGGGCATTAGCTGTTAGTCTTTTTTGATAGTTTCCATGCAAACTTTTTAAACTGTGAACAAAACTTACATAGAAGTGGAACAGTGGCCGGGTTTACCAATGCAACTCGTAGCACGGTAGGAGTTCGAATAGGGAAGACATCTGCCCAATGAAAGTCAATGCGATTGTCCGGACTGTTTTCTTGTACGTTGACGGCATTCCAATATTGCACCCAATCCGCGTGATCTTGTCTCGACCATTCAGCTTTCGTGGCAGAAACCGCTGCCATAGGAAGGTTCGGTGCCCCAATTCTATAATTTCCACCGTCAGTTTAAGTTTATTTGAGAAATTTGAGCTTATCTTACTCTTTGAACAAGGCACCCAGTAAGAAAGGCTTCATCTCAATTTCAAGATTCTCGCCAAACGTTCTTTGTAACCTTTCCAACTGCGTCCATCCCAAGAACGCCCATGGACTACTAAAATCGTACCAGAACTGTAAGCGAACCCGTCCTGGTAGGTCGTTCGACCCGATACAGCGAGGCATAAGCGTTCTTAAGTTAGGCAGGGCTCTAGCTTCTGCTCCTCTCTTAACTGCTAGCAAAGCAGCTTCAACGAAATGCATACGGTCTTGGCCCCAGTAGAAGCGTCCTTGCTTCTCTTCACCATTGAAATTTGTCCAGGTCGCTTCCGGAATCCAGAACCCAGGAACCCCAAAGGCGCCGCGACCGATTGAGTCTGCTGTTGCAGTCTCCAATGCTTTCCTTGCTTCAGAGTCGCTGAACACAGTTTCAGTCAACTTATCAGCACCAGCGACGCCGGTCTCTTTCGCGATCTTAAGCAGCATAGAGTTATCATTCACATCCCTTCCCTCGACCCAATACGCCTTGAACAGCGCCTTCGATAGTGCCGGTCTTTCAGAAGCAGACACATGGTGAATTAATCTCAACGCATTTACGCTCTTCCTTGGATGCTGTGGAGGCGGATTGTACGCGATTTGGTATCTTCGGAGGGTTCTCTGCATGGATTTGCCAGTCACGGCTTTCTTGGTCGGGTTGAATACATCGGATGCGGAACCGGCTGCGCCTTGAGGTGCTGATGTGGCGCGATAAATTGCTCCGAGGAGAACAGGTTTCCAGATGACTTGTGCTCCTGTGCGCTCAGCGAGTGCTTCTACGCGTGTGCTGGCGATGTACGCAAATGGACAAGAGCTGATTTTCTTAGCTAGCCCGCTAGGGTTGGGACAGGGGTAGCTTTACACGTCATAGTTAAACTCTAGGATGGGGCCCGAGGAAGTCATGTCTACTGCTGTGAGAAACAGCTTGCGAGTGAGCGGGCTTCAAAAGTCAAAAGATTGTCTTAGATATGGCAAGTGTTGCTGATCTGGCAGCGACTCGACATGAACGCATTCTAGTGTGGGGTAGATTCGCAGCCGAGGCACAATACTGCGTGCTGAATTATCTTTCCGCTTAGCGTACTCAGAGCAGTCGAGAAGCCATTCCAAGTTTCCTTGCATAACTCTCAATTATACAAATAAGGTAGGCTCGTATCTACTGTGGTATCTGGTATCAGGTATCAGTAGGGTATATATAGTTAGTGCATGCAGGGATGTGGCCAAGAAAAGCGAAAACCATTGTCGACCACCTTACACCAATAAGCAAGCAGTGTGCAGCTGATTCGATGCACTTTCGCCCTCTGCTTCCTTGCGAAGAAGCGAGCAGCTAATGCCTGCCACCGCACCAACCATGCGCGCTAGTCATGCCTGGTACCGCAAGTGAAGATAGAGATTTTGAACGGAACGCTTTGGTTTCATAAATTCACCTCGATTAGAGAGATTGATAGGCAGAACTTAATAACTCAACCATCCACATGTGCATCTCGATTTCGAGGTTTCATTGGCTCTGTTAATCACGCAACGAAAGTGAAACCCAACCCGTGGATGTTGAGACTCACCGAGGGCGGCCAGTATGGCTATGGCGTGCACATGATCTACAATACTCGCGCCCGTAGATTCTACTCCCCCAAAGCCGCACATATACTTACAATCGACAGAGTCGATCACCGAATGGAGCCATATGGGAAAGGAATACTGGGGTGAAATACCCAGTCGCTCTACTGAAATTGTTCTTTCCGAGATAGCGGAGAAGCTTCAGACCTTGTAATGGGTACCTTTATATGATCCCAGCCAAGAAGGAGATAGTGATCCTCTGGCATGCGAAATCATCGAGAACCCTCTCGTATTTCAAAATATCTGGCCTGGGGGCATTCGAATGCCTGTTGAACCCACTGAAGCAATAGCGTACCTTCGTCGGACATCTGACGAGAACGGTGTGAAAGATATGAGACAGCAGATCAATCGCTGGAAGGCGTTGCAGAAGCTATATAGGGACTGCGGTTGGGGGTCTGAGTCTTTCGATGGCGAAGCGTTCGAGGCAAAGAGGGCAAGCTAGACCCGAGCACAAGATGAACTAGGTCGTGAACGGCGACGATACATATTACCACCGGTTTACCAGACAAATCATCATCAATTCATGCGGCAAGAAGTAGAAGACATTTGACACGTGTTCTGGACTGAGAGCGCTGGCGGATGCGCTGTTTAACCATAGCCTTTCGTGATATTCATCTATATCATAATCAATGTCGAAAAACCATATGTTCTGCTTTGCCCCAGACTTTGATGCAATAAGCGTACCCCGGCCACGAATTACTGCAAGCCTCATCCAAGAACGGATTAAAATGATGGTAAACTTTGTATATATGAGATAGCAGTAGTCGCGAGAAACAGCGGCTGGGGAAACTTTGACAGAAGTAGAGAATGGCTTGATAGAGGTCGAAGGAGGCTTACGTGAAGTCAATAGAGGCTTGGCAGACGTGGGAGGTAGGAATTTTCGCAGAGCTAGGCGAAGAAAGCTTGATCGAGCTAGATGAAGGAGTTTTTCGAAGTGGACGGTGCTTTGATGGCAGGTGCAACATTGTGGTTTTGAGGCTCGTTGAGAGCTGCCGTTGGAACTGTAGTTTGAGTAAGGTGTCAACTTTCGATTGGACAGCCAGCATTCTTCAACCGCTTGCTTGCCGCTTTGCCCAAATCATCTCCAGGAGTGGATCCAGGCCTGGTTCTTGTGACAGGTGCTCCAATATGTGTCTGCCAGACGTACTTCCTGGCGTTCTTGATGCATATATGGTTGGTCTTAAAAGCAGCTTTAAGAGGTTCTAAGGCATCTCTTATGTCTATAGTACTAAGGGCAAGTAAAGTATTACTAATGACTCTAAGTTAGAACCTTCCTGTTCTACTTGTAGGAATTTTAGTACTGTTACTTGCCTGATAGTGTATATAAGGATAAACTTAAAGCCTCTATTTGGTCTCCCATCAAAAAGGAGGTGTTTTTTTCTCGGTTTCTATTAAAGCCTTGCATAGTCTCGCCATAGAGGGAGCTGAAAGCTGTCTCGTGTCAACATTATGAGGTAATGCTGCACTTTACTATTACATAACGGAAGTTAAGGACCTTATTTAATAGTATTTTTAATAGAATAAGTTTTAATCTATACTCTTACTTACCTCTATATTAGTTTACTTGAAGGGGATTCGACGGTAGAGGGTGTCATGTAGAGCCAGGATAGTCAACCATGGTAGAAACCGAGTGTATTGAAGGAGTGAGGGAGCCGTACGGAGCAGAAGGCTCCATAGGCTACTATATATAAGCTGTGGGAAAGGGACTAATTAAAATAGTACATAGTAGGATAGAGTGGTACACGTGACAGAGGGTGACAAGGGCGGTGAGGTGGTGAACGGATTCTGGCATGTCGCTCGGTATGTAAGAGTTCAAGGTCCGGCAGATGACTGATAAGGAGAGTAGTGTATCTCAAATGGTTGCAGAACGATAATTGTGAGCTATAATAGCTTGCTGATAGACAGGGTAGAGGAATCGAGATAGTGCACACTGACACTGGTGAGGTGATCGAGGCCCAACTTTTTCTCAAGCTCTACAAACATGATTGGGTCGAGTTTCAACTCAAGTCCGGACGTCTCAGCACGAAATTGTTTTGACACAGATCTGTTACCGTTAGTGCTATGCATGATCTTTCAATCTCTATTTATAACTTACTGTAGAATATTGAACACGTGATATTCGACACGCGGGCTCATTTAAGGAGAGAAGATGCCATAAAAGCGATGAGATAACAAGAACAAGAATAGAGTAGAGAAATTGTTTTATCGATACAGGAACGTTGCTAGAATGCATGCGTAGCAGCCCAAGATTTGTGTGAAAGCATGACCATGAACAAAACTACATCATATCACGAGGTTTCTCATGTTCGCAGAATAATTTTTAACCAACACTTTCGGAAGGAAACCGGTGAAGCTGTCTGCCTAGTCTCGTCTTTCCTAGCTTGGGATATCAAACATATGTTTGCTTGAGAACCAAAGGGCGAAGTTGGTGGCGGTGCAGGCAGCTGTGGGGTGGTCTGTGCATCAAATTGTTGCCTCTACAACCTAGTGTTGTGATGTCAGACGCCCACTCTTTCCTTGCCTGCAGAGCTTCGCACACTTTCTCCAAGCTTCACGCCGCCACACCAACCTCACATCCTCTGTCTTCTTTTCTTCTCAGTCCTTCCTGTTCTTGGTCGCAGTCTTCAGCTTCTCGCGTAAGCCACATTCCGATTGTCATCATGGATAAGACGCACGATGAATTCTGGTACTTCTCACCTGAAGCCGATACCAGCAAAATCACGGTCCCCGAGCTCCGCAGTATCCTCCTCAAGCATGGCGTGACTTATCCATCATCGGCAAAGAAGTCTATTCTCGTCGACCTTTTCAACGACCAGGTCCTACCTCAGGCAGCAATGCTGCAGCGCACGCAAGCGCGCACGAAGCGATCTACCCGTGGCATCGTAGATATGCCTTCTAGCGCCAGCACGACCACAACCGACGACACCGGGGAGACTGAGGATGAGACACTGCTTGCCCCGCCACCAACAGTGACCAAGCGAACATCGCGACGGACTATGCGCGCATCGACTGAAGAAGAGCCTGAGGGCGTTGCGCCCGCGCCGCGCCGCAGCAAAACGCCAGTTCGTGCTGTGCCAGCGAAACATACACGCGGGTCTGATGTGGATGCAGACGAGCGGCCTGCGGTGCGCCGCAATCGCAAAAGCGCTGTCACCCCAGCCACGAAGCAGATGCTTGCACCCGACGACGACAGCCCGTTTACCCAAGAGAATCCATTTCAGCAAGGCAGTTCGCCGACAGGGCCCGACCCGGGTGCGCGCGAGCGAAGGAGACGGACCGTGGGCTCTGAACAAAAGGAGAAGCGCAAAAGTGACGCGTTTCGTCGAAGGACTGTTCAGCCGAACGCGGAGCAACTTGATGAGGGCATCGTTGTGCCTAGTCGTGGTACTTTCGACGTATTTTCAAGGCGTCTTCCTAAGAAAGAGGAGGAATATCCTGAAGAGGTTGATAACTACGATGCGGGTGAGGAGTTTACTCCAGAAGCGCAACTTGAGATGGTCCGCGATCGAGCACAGGCTGGAGAGGTGGACATTCTGCCCCCTCGCAGGCTCAGACAGCGTTCCAAAGCCACCAGCATCAAGGGCTTCTCTTTAACCCTACTAGCCACTGTACTCACAGCGTTTGGAGGTGTTTGGACACAGGAGAAATTCGCTGTCGGCTACTGTGGCATTGGGAAAGAGTCAAGTTCGCTTGCCGGAGTCGACGTGCCCGAGTGGGCAAACGCACTCATCCCGCAGTGCGAGCCTTGCCCACCGCATGCTACTTGCTACCAAAAGCTAGAGCTTATCTGTGATCGAGACTTTGTTAAGCAGACCCACCCGCTTTCACTAGGAGGTTTGATTCCTTTGCCTCCAACATGCGAGCCAGACAGCGAGAAGACGCGACGTATTACGCTCGTTGCAGATCGGGGTGTTCAGATCCTGAGGCAGCGCAAAGCCGAATTCGAGTGTGGCGAGCTAGATGGCGAAGGCAAATTGGTCGAGACCCCCGAAGTTCCCGAAATAGAGCTCAAGCAAGAGTTAGCTACGATGAAGCGCAAGGGCATGTCACAGGAAGAGTTCGACGACCTATGGCACAGTGCTATTGGGGAAATGGTTCGACGGGAGGAGATTGTTGAAAACACAGACGGGTAAGCCTTCGCTCCCCATCATAGGTCTCGGTGGACCATGTTTGCACCCTTTCTGACATGGATTGTACTAATCAGATTTGTTGCTGCGGCTACAGAATCAATGGTGGACGCCGCCTCGCATCAACATCCCTCGCCGAGCTCTCCCTCTCCTGCAGCATACGAAGATCCCTCCGACAAACGGTTGAACGATATATTTGGCAGCTTATTCTGATCGTTGCGTTCTTTACGTCTGCCACTTATGGCCGGTATAGGATCGCCTCTGGTCGTGCAACGGAGGCGCGGGCCAAACAGCTTGCTGCGAATGTTTTCGATAGGCTTGCTAATCACGCTGCCTTGAACGCCCAAGACTCGGGTGCCTTTCCCGAGCCAGGTATCAGTATGACACAACTTAGAGACGATGTTCTCCGCACCGAATTTTCATCGTCCAAGCGCCAACAATTATGGGAAAAGGTGCAAAAGAAAGTGGAGCTCAACTCCAACGTACGAGCAGCTGTGAGAGAAAACCGCAGCGGAGATGTCGGGCGTATGTGGGAATGGGTAGGACCTATTCAACATCTCATCGAAGACGGACGAAATGGTGGGAGCAGGCGCGAAAGCGGCCGATACAGTCTTGGGGGTGCGATTAACAGCAGTCCACCTGCGAGCGCGTCGCGAGAGATGAAACCTTTCAAGAGCACTGACTGGCCGGATAGCAGGCCCATCTATTAGTTGACACTATTTCTTTGTGTTTTTACCTTCCTTTACTTTATTCTGCGCATGATATACATGGAGGATGACGAACGATGATTAGACGGGGCCGAAAGGGTTTTCATGAGATACCACACCGTAATGCTAGTTTTTAGTTAGTCTTTCGAGTTGAACATGTATGGTACTAAAAAAAAACTGATTCCTATATGCGAGCAACAATGATTCACCGTCTCAATTATGACACAACAAACATCGTGGGTTGTGGCGCTAGCCTTGGCATGTGGCTAGTGAGCTTAGCTAATGCGGAGCCGAGCTTCCCACAAACGAGGAATATTGGAACTTCGCATCAACCCAAACACCAACGACAACCCTTCGCCCGCCTCACCGACCCGCGAAATCAGTCACAATGGTGAGTTTAACATTCCTGCATGTCCAAAATATGTGTGCTAGTTTTGCGACATGGATGAGCGCCCAACGATACCACCACCACCGATAACGACCTTGACCCGACGGACCGCACGACAGAATTTGGGGATTGCGATGCGAATTAAGAAGGACTGGACGCATACATGACGCAAGCGTGATCTGGTAGGGCACAGGTCTGGGGAAATTGGAAGACGAGGAAGAATACCATGGAGGGTGGGCACAACGAAACCATGAAGCTTTTGCAACGAGGAATGGAATCGATCAAGCACAGCGCTCCTGCATCTAGAAAGCCCCAAGGTTGAACATACCGCTCACTTCCATTTTCGCATAAAAGGATGCGCGACAGAAGTGTCGCTGCATGCTGGAAGTCGCCAATGGCCTCTTCAACATCCGGGGACCACCATCTGGACACCTTGTGCACTGGCTCCATCAAACCTCATCGTCTCTCACCACGCTCATCCGCGCTGAACGCATTGAAAGTCCAAGATCAAGATTGCGGCGGGAGCTTCAGGCATCGCGCTTTCTGACAGAATATGTAGCTAACAATTATTTCCAGGTCAACGTACCTAAGACCCGCCGAACCTACTGCAAGGGCAGGGACTGCAAGAAGCGTCAGTCTCACCCTACTTGCACCATCTGAAGCCTACATACTGAACGATAGCAGACACTCAGCACAAGGTCACACAATACAAGGCCGGAAAGGCGTCGCTGTTCGCCCAGGGAAAGCGTCGTTATGATCGCAAGCAGAGCGGTTATGGTGGTCAGACCAAGCCCGTGTTCCACAAGGTACGGTTGTCACGTCAGCATTCTAAAAATATGGCCTAACAGTATTGCAGAGGGCGAAGACCACCAAAAAGGTTGTCCTGCGATTAGAGTGCACTCAGTGCAAGGTACATCCATCTCACGAGAACCTTACTCCCGATACTGACAATTTCTAGACCAAGGCACAGCTCGCGCTCAAGCGATGCAAGCACTTCGAGCTCGGTGGTGACAAGAAGACCAAGGGTGCTGCTCTCGTCTTCTGAGCGTGTTCCCTTCTTTCCTCTCTTTTTGCAGGGCCTCGGCGTAGCTTCCACGGGTGGACAGGGCATGGATGGCTTCTCCAAATCAATCTATGAATACAATAGCGGGGTTGCGGTAGTGACAGTGGGATGAAAAGCACGCTGGTCACGACAATGAAGTGTAACCTACATATGCATCAAATGGAACTCGATTGAAGGTCTCAGTGCGTCTTATGATTTGACCAATGGAGTTGGATTTTGAGATGACAACTCATATATGTGCATTTAGGTGGTTAAGAACGACGAATGCAGTAATCCGACCCACGGCCGTGATCGGAGGAGCTACACGCGCTACATAAGCTACACGAGCTACACGCTCCACCCCACCCTACGTACCTGAGCTTCCAAGTTAGGTACTATCTTCACAACTTTCTCACACAATAGTGAGTCACCCCTCCACCTCCCAGTCATTTCCTTACGCTCCTTCATTCCAATCGTCTCACACTCACCATTCGACACCACAATGGCTAATCCCCCCAAGAAAACCGTCCTCGTCGTCGGCGGCGGCTCCGTCGGCGCAATCGCAGCTCTCAATCTCGAAGTCGGAGGCTTGGCTGAAGTGACTGTTGTCTTGCGCTCGAATTATAATGCAGTGAAGGAAAAGGGGTATGAGATTAGGTCTTGTGATCATGGCGTGTTGAGGGGGTGGACACCTAGTTTTGGTATGTTCCTTCATCTTCTCAATCTCCCTCCTACCTTGTCGAAGGAATATGCGAGCCATCCTCGTATGAATCAGCCCCACAGAATGCCTAACAATCACCTTATTTGAGGCAGTCTCTCGATCACACTTCGATCCTACTTCACCTTTCTCCCGTTCCCCGTAAGCTAAATTCCTCCTCTCCTAGTCCGCAACGAAGTCCCAGATATTACGAAAGAAAACCTCCCGCCATACGACTACATTGTCCTCACCACCAAAAATATCCCAGACATCCCACCTACTGTGTCCGAATTGATCGCCCCAGCTCTTTCTCAAGACCACAAAGAACAGGCTCAAACTACCGTGGTACTCATACAGAATGGACTGAATATCGAGAAACCACTTAATGAAGTATATCCTTTCGTACCCGTACTGTCGGGAGTTAGTATGATAGGATCAGAAGAGACTGCACCTGGTGTCATTGTTCAGGATGACAAAGACAGGCTACTGGTTGGCGCGTTCGATAACCCCAAAATCCACCCCCCTTTTGCAATTGGCAGGGCGAAGGAATTCGTAAGCATCTATGGTGCCGGACAGAAAACTGACGTCAAGTACTCGGAAAACGTGGCGCACGACAGATGGCGTAAACTCGTCTACAACGCATGTTTGAATCCGATTTGTGCCATCACTGGACTTGATACGGGCAGGATAAGACTTGCGGACGGGGCGGTGGAAGGGCTGGTTAGGCCGGCTATGAGGGAAATTGTTGAAGCTGCTAAAGCTAATGGAGTGGAACTGGCAGAGGATGTTGTGGAGAGTATGATTGAAGTGGATCCGTTGGAACTTTATTTGAGTCCGAGTATGCTTGCTGATGTTAGGAAGGTAAGATCCACTCCCGTATTTATCAGTCACCTCTTCCATGTTCACTGCTCAAACACTCTATGCGGGACGGAGTTGATGGCTTTGTTGGTATACTTGATGAATGCTGACAAGTTTTCAGGGGAATTATATCGAGTTTGAAAACTTGCTAGGGGAGCCGTTGAGGGAAGGCAAGAAGGCTGGGGTGAAGATGCCGACGCTAGAGGTGCTGTACCAGATTGCTAAGGCGGTGCAGTGGAGGGCGAAAGACGGACGGGGTTTGGTGAAAATCCCGGCTAAGAGGCAGGCTTGAAGAGACGATGTTGGGGCCATGGAGAGAGAGAATTAAAGCCGGATAGCAATATCGCCTAAGTCATCAACAGAAATCTTGGAGTATGACTGGAACTATTGAACAGATAACGACCTCAAGTATCTCGCGTGCCTACATAGTAGCAGCAGACGACCATTTACTCAAACGTCCTATTTCTTCGCAGGCCGTCGCATATGGAAGCTAGCCCTCACATGACGACCTACTTTACTCTCTTACCAACAACCATATCGAGTCAATCTCACCTCCAGGTTTATTTTGAGCAAAGTATATAAGTATCGTGTCTCTAATACTCTATTATCATTGTTTGCCTCGTGATTAGCATCCAACGGAATGGATCCGCCCTTCATTAGCTTCGCCGCCAATACAAATTCGGTGTTCTCGAGACGTCTCCTCGCGCTCTGTGGAGAGGTTCGTAACCAAACCTTCAGACTCGCCCTCACTCTAGATTGCTTCGTACTTCTCTAATAAAAACCGGGAGTACCAAGGCCCAAACTAGCTGCAATACGTATGCAAGCAGTTCCACAATGAGACTCCAGGTCTGAAGCTCGAGCTGAAACGCAACGGAGCTATCATCGACGCCTGTACAGCGGCCAATCACCTCGGCCTAGACAAACAATTATCAAGTTTCTCGGGTCTCTTCTACCACATATGCGATCCTGGATCCGCACCGTTGAGTTAAGCGCATGCAATATGCAATTCACATACATTATCAAGGCATATGCGGATTGTCTAATAACAATGGTTCAAATTTTGCCTGCCGTTCTAAAATTTGTCTTTTCTCTCTTTGCACTAGCATTCACCTGCAGGGGGAACGCTATCATTAGTCATAGATACATACTTCCCAGATTCCTCGATAATCTCCATGAATCCTCTCCTGTGGTGAACGCTACCAAGTGTAGCCTCTTGTATCCTCACACATTTTACGGAAAAATTATCTACAACTTCTTTTCTAAACATATTACTTTTCAGCGCGTGCTCAATAACGTCGTAAGGCTTGTGCAGGCTTAGGCAATAGATGGCTCATCTTCCCTAGATATTAGGACAGGTTTAGTGACAAGTGTGCCGTGTTCATTAAAGTGAAGATTTTGAACTTCTGGATGGCAGAAAGGGATATTGCCCTGGATTTCTTTCACATTAATAACAAGTTGGGTTAGATTCAGTTTCAAGTTTGTACACTCAGCAGGGATTACAGAGAATGTTGAGAGGTATCTGCTCAGGATTGGGCTGTGAATAGCATCTGAATAAAGACATAAGGTAAGCTCACATATGTCTATATATACACCATGACTGGCTTGAGTAAAGAATTTCAATCTCTGAGCGCGTATATAGAACAGGTATATAGATCGTAATGGTTACTTAGGCTAAGGTCAAAGTGAAAAGTCTCAAGGTAGGCTCATAGGCTCAAACATCTAGAAATACGCTAGAATACTCGTGTGGCTATCATTTGGCAATGAGTCTTTCTGTACCCCTTCAGCCAATGTAAATACATGTTCAAAATCGTATATTATGTACCTTCATGTTCTGTCTCATTTGGTGTTCGAGCATGAAGAAGCATTCGAATAATTGGAACGAAAGGTACGCCTGATGATGCAGAAAATCAACGTCCCTATGTTGCCAGGCTCATATGTCAATTAATCAATCTATTCATTTTATTTCTTTCACTAAGACCTACAACTTTTTTTGCATCGCCCTCGGATCGTTGCTGCCTTCGTATCTATTTGGTTATTGAGATCTCGTTCATTTCTACATTAGGCTCGCAAAGAAAATCTGATAAGAAACGCTGTCCTAAAGAACAGCTGGAGAGTGAATTTAAATCAATTAAGATCGCCGCGCTTACTGTACCCTTTGCTAGAAGACACTTCCAAAGCATTCACTTGTGACTAGAAGCCTTGGCGCGCTACTTATTGTATACAAAGGCCACCACT